>OZ010693.1:4088510-4131352 GCA_963932265.1 Thymelicus lineola | reverse complement strand
TGGTGGCGCCGTCACGGCCATTCTGACATACGCTCGTCCTCGAGCGTCCTTTGAGCCTCTGAGAACAAGACATAAAAACATAAAAACATAGTTCAACTATTTTAGCTATACATCACACGTTATTCTTTGATATCAAATTGTGACACACATGGATAAAATTGCACATCATCATCATCAAAGTTCACATCAATCCTTCAGAGATTCACGATCGCTAAAACACAGTATTTTTTTTTCTCTTTTCTTTTCCTTTTTTTAACCCTTTTTTTAAACCTTTTTTTTACCTCTTTTTTTAACCTTTTTTTTTACCTTGTTTTTTTTTTTTTTTTATTGACCCCTTTAGTTTAAACTGGACCGGTTTTTTTTTCTCTTTTTTTTTTAATTATCCCTTCAGTTTAAACTAGACCGGATCGCGCTAGTCCGAGCACAAGCCTGGTTGTTAGTGCTAGACCAGGCATTGCCCCCTATAACCAATCGTGCTAGTCAGGACAAAAGTCCCTATAGCCGATTGTGTTAGACCGGGTATACGCTCCTTTAGCTGAGTCAAAGGTCCGGATTATTCCCTGCAATGACTCGTACTTCTCTTTTCCTTTTTTTTTCCATTTTTTTTTTCAATTAAACATCTTTCCCATTTTTTTTTTTTACTGCTTAGCGTTCATCGTGGTGTACAATGGCATTAGTTACAATTCTGATAGGATCTGGTGATTCTGATGATGAACTCTCTAATTATTGCTATTATCGCTCAAGGTACGTGAACCAGCCGACAAAGTGCTACTATTAACAGATATAGTGTAGTGGTGACATTACGTAATATCAGCACAAACTCAACAAGGAACAATTACTGTCAGTGAGCAGTTATCAAAATGAACCATAATGGAATCAATACAGATCACCTGTTATATCATGTCACCATACAATCACCGATGATGCTCCTCGTAAGCCACCGTACAGAGCCGCGATAGGCTGCCGTCTTTGTCAACAAGTGCAGGCAGTTGACGCCGCACCAGCCTTCTTTATCTCGCATTGATGCAACTTCTCGTCAACGTTTTGATATTCACAGGCTGCATGTCCATACCACTGACATTGTCACTAAGTTTATCTGAAACACACAAAAAACAAAGCACAGAAACACGAAATGTCTAAATGTTATTTTCTGAACTGAGGGTAGACGATAATTAAAGAATATCAAGACGTTTGAAAATTGAAAATTCTTGATATCATTTACAGAACGCTTCTGGTGTCACAAAACAATATACTTGCACTGACTTTGAACAACTTTGTTAATCATAATTACGTTGAAAGATACTGTACATTGACTTTATAATACTTCGTTGAATAAAGCACAAATATGATGAAACGATTTGTAGTTTACGCAAACCACCATTCTAACCAGTTCTTTCTAATCAATCTTATTTTAAGGAAATCCTGGAACTTCAAGTAAGTTCCACGAGTACGTAAGCACAATAGTTTTGACTTAAACACAAATTCATGAACTTTGAGCATTCTGTCAGGTGTTTTGACAGTTCAAGATGACGGCATCATTTACACTGGAAGTTAAGACATTACACTAAAACACTATTGGATTATCCAATCTTGTTAAGAATAATGAAAAAATATGCCATACCAAATCGCTGCCTTATAACCTCAAACCTTAATGACATTATTCCGATCCTTTGTATTCCTTATTTTTCATGCTCGCTGTCCACTGTTTGTACATCATGTCTGAAAAACCTGAAATGCGAATTCATGTGATCCAAATGGAAAGATAGAACTTTTCCCTCAAGATTTCATCTTATGAAATTTTTTTTTTCTTTTGGTTTGTTTGGTTTGTTGGTTTTGGTGTCTTGGATGCTATTACTCCCTCGGCCATCTCTGACAAACTGAACACGTCCTCGTGTTCTGTGTTCAAATAGCAACGCACTCCGTTCCACCGTTCACTTCCACCGTAATTGCTTCTCGACAAATATCTCGCGTGAGGCGAGTATCACACACATATTTTCTTTGTAAAATTCCACGGTTCTCATTTACTCGCGTTTACTGTTGTTACGTTTCTCACTGCAACCAAGTCATTTCAAATATCATCCGGACCACCGTCATTCTTCATTTATTTTCCGACCTGTGTGGGCGAAATGTTCTCACTATATGGGTCCTCTCACTTCTGATGTAGGCAAATATGACTGGTGGGGTGGTCCGGGAATTAACAGCAACAGTGGACGTTTAAATCACTTTAATCAAACTCATTTTAACACAGGTTTTACACTAGTTATAATTAAATACGCGATTAGAACTGATTGTCTCGCAAAGTCATCTGATACTCGATGGCAAAACTACTCGGTAACTACGTAACGTGTGCACTGGGCAACGGTCGATGAACGAATGACCCGAGTTGTGCGCGTGCGCTGCTTTATATAAGAATCTGTGGTGTGAATCGAGTGACACATCACTCGATCGCTCGAATTGTGATCGAGTGACACATCACTCGATCGCTCGAATTGCCCGTTGAACGCTGTTTTTTACAAAACATTGATGGTGGCGCCGTCATATATTTAAGCTATAAATATTTGTTTCCAGATTAACCAAATGGCAGTAGCTCCAGATTCCCATAGATTGAAGCTTCTCAGAGAGGTGGCCGGTACCAGGGTGTATGACGAACGCAGAGAAGAATCTGTTACTATACTCAAGGAAACTGTTGGAAAGGTACTTCACTTACTTCACTATTATTGTAACAGTTTATTTTTGTGTCAATATTTGACAAATGTGGCATTCCAGTAATTCACTGTATGTAATTATTACGATGTTTCAAGAAAAGGTTGAACATGGCTGATCATAAATTTATACAGTAGAGACTCAATTAACCAGACTAATTGTTGTCATTAGGCATTTGGATAATCAAATGTATGAAGATAAGCAGTTTTTTTACACAACATATTATAGCAATGTTAGGTAATTATTAAAAAGACAACAAAAATAAATTAAAACTTTTTATCAGAAATCAATGTTTATCAAAAAAATATTAAAAAATAGGAAAATTACTAAAATACTGCAACCTTCAAGGGTTAAAGTATGTGGTAATAGTTATTTGACGTGACTTATTTGATCGAGGTTTATAGTCCGAATCATTGCAAATTTATAGAACTGAGGGTCGAATAATCGAGTCTCCACTGTATCATAATGTCACAGAACTGATCAATAACTTATACATTCCTTACACAACAATTATTATACTACTATATTGTTTGTTACTAAATAAACATTGTTTGTATTGATATAAAAATAACTTACATTATCAGGTGGAGAAAATTAACGAGTTTCTTCAAACAATTGAAGAGCGTTTGAAAACTCTTGAGGAAGAAAAAGAAGAATTGAAGGAGTATCAGAAATGGGATCGAGCTAGGCGAGTCCTGGAATTCATCATCCATGATACAGAACACAGGGAAAACAAGAGAAAATTGGATGAGGTATGCCAATTCAGATTACAATAATTTATCTATCATTATTGGAATGCATAACTGAGTTACTACTGGGCTAAGAATTACTGAGGGATAAATGCCATAACACCTTTTGAGTATATTATGGGAATACTAATAATATTTGTTATTTGAGGAGTTTCCTCAGTTCCTCATGGATCTAAACATCAGATCTAAAATTTGATAAATATGGGTCCAATTTAGGAAGTACATATTATTATATACCTTTAAATAATAAAAGAATTTTCCAAATCAATTCATAAGTAACAGAGTTCTGAGGTGATAAATATAAATACATGGACTGTGTTTTTATCAATGAAAACGTAAGTTGTTGAATGTAAGTTTGTTTACCTAAATAGGACTTGTTGTAAACAATAGAGTATACATGTTACATGATTTTTATTGACTTTCAGTTGGAAAAAATGCGCTCAAACAGTGGCAAAGAGCAACAACATTATGCAGATATGGTGCGAGAAGCTCAGGACCATGTTAGAGAGGCCAACAGGTTTTAATTCAATTTATATTCTTTCTATACCCCATATATTTTATTGTTTTCATAGGTGGGAAAAAAATTGCTTATAACGTAATGATTTTTTTTATCGTGAATTTTTTCCAAAAAAATCAGGTTATTTGTTTAACCTTATCGTACAATGAAGGTATATTTCTTTTTGTTGCATAAAAATGTTTGTTATGTACTAGCAATATTTCGAGTAACACAATCCTTACATGATATTATAAACCATAAGGCATTCCATAATTCTTTATGTAATTTGATGAGACGTTACCAGATCTGTTTGACGATCCTGTAGCCTAGTTGGTAGCAATCCTGCCTGCGAAGCGAGGGGTCCCGGATTTGGTTCCCAGCCGGGGCAGATATTATGTGACCGGGTGAAGGGTGTTATTGTGGTGTGTTATTAATGTGTCCATGCCACCCGCGATACAGGTAAAAACCTACTGCGGGGGTCAAAGTTAGTTATCCGATAATCATATCAGATCAAAAGCAGAACAAGTCGGTGCTTCAGTTCAGCAGCAGGCAGCTTAAGACTTGTCTCACGATAATAGGAAAGGAAGTTTAGGGACCAGTCGTTTGGACTACGTAAAACTTCTAGGGACATCTAGGTGTTCTGACATAAGCTTTTGAGGTTTTTTTCTGCGGGGGAGGGGGGGTGTGATGTGTAAGCGTTTAAGTATAAACAAATTCTGTGCTAAGGAGCGATTTAAGTAACCATTAGTCACTCTGAGTTGAGGCGTAAGACATACATGTAAATGTATATATAATATGTGTCCAGGAAACTGAAAGAGGCCAGGAAAGACGTAGCAGCCGCTCGCGAGGAGAAAGACATTCTGTCGACGGAACAGCAACAGTTGTTGAGGGAGAAGACCAAACTGGAGCTTGCGATCAAAGATCTCACTGACGATGTTGATGGTGACAACAAATCTAAGGTACTGTGGTATGATCTAACTCATAGAAATTTGATGGAAAGTCTCATAAACAAAAAGTGTGGCAAATTCTTCTTTAATAATAATAATAATAGATTTATCTTATATCCTCATTATATTCTTATCCTTTCCACAATATGAATATAGAAGTATCACACCAATAATATAATCTATTCACATATTAATGGTTTTTATAGTTTGAATAGACATGGACTACTCTCAGAACTTTATAAATACTTAAAAGTTTATGAAAATAGTAGGAAAGAAGAACATTGCATTAAAAGAATAATTGATTAAAACTCGAATTATAATGATGGCTACTAAATAACTAAATAATTAGGACCAAAATCTCCTTAATACCTACAGGAAAGAGCCGAAGCAGAGTTAGAACGTCTGCGTCAACAAATAGCAGAGAAGGAAAGAGAGTTAGAAGAATTGAAGCCCAAGTATGAAGAAATGAAGGCAAGGGAAGAAGAATGTACCCGTGCATTGGCCTTGAACCAACAGAAACGACAGGAGTTGTACGCTAAACAGGGAAGAGGCACTCAGTTTACTTCCAAGCAAGACAGAGATAGATGGATTGAGAAGGAGTTGAAGTAAGTCGCTCTTGTGTTCCTAAAATGTCATGGAGTACTACAAAAATACAAAAGTATTCCTTTATGTCCTTTAAAATGCTATGTATACTTTATTTATGAAGGTATGACGTATAAAAAAATCGAATACATTTTGAAAACAGAGATTGTTATATTGATGTATATGTATGTATGTTTGTGTATTAGGTACCTATGTTATGGGTGTTGTTGTTGATATAAATTAATTAATTATTTAGTTTATTTTTTATTATTTAAACAATTATTGTCAGCTAATGTGCATGAACCAACTCTATATTTTGTTAACATATCCTTAATCCTTACAATCACAGATCATTGAGTAAACAAATAAAAGATAAGAAGGACCATGAGAACAAACTCCGGGAGGATTTGCGTCGTGACGCAGCCAAGTTGACAGAGCTAGAGAAGAGAATAGAAGAGACCACGAAAGAGATGGAGAGGCAACGGGTTGCTATCGATGAGCACAACAAGCAATACTATGAGTGTAAGAAGAAGAAGGATCAAGAACAGAGCGCTAGGAAGTGAGTATTATAGACAATAGAGGAATATATACCTATTTCGATAAAGTCACGTAAATTTTTCATTTTTAAAGATATTTTGATGATTCCTTCATGTTTATGTTTGTTTATAACTTGATTTTTAGTCAGTAAAAAAATGTTAATCTTTTCTGTTGTGTGTATGCATATCACTTGAGTTTGTATTTAAATATTTTATTATGTATTCAAAAGTGGATGTATGTATGTAAATTGCATGTATACCAAAGTGTTTTCCTATCTAATCTTGCATTATTACAGTGAACTATGGCGCAAAGAGACAACATTGACTCAAAATTTATCATCACTAAAGGAGGATTTGGCCAAAGCTGACCAGGCACTGCGTTCCATGGCTGGAAAGGTAATTTATCGGAATTAAATAGTTTGGAATTCTCGTAATTTGTTTGTGCCATGCATGCAAATAAAAAAACAGAATCATTTTTAATACATTAACCACCTTGCAAGTGTTGCTGTGTACACCTTGTATGCTGGTGTTCAAACACAATAAATGTGTGACAACATCGCACATTCGTCACGAAAACCTGAATCTCGCTCAAAGTTTCTGCATTGTTTGCATATATCAATATTTTTCTTATCCTTATCCTTTTGCTCTGACAAGATCAGTTCTTTTCTTCTTTGCTTCTTTTTCTTCTCTCTTTCTTGGCCTCGTCAGCTCGTCTGCCGGCTATTTCCATAAAAAACAGATCAGTTGGGGCTGGGAAGCCCAGGCAACGCCACTAGCAAACAAAAATACTTAAGCTGAACTCTTTTGCGATTACTTATTATTTGTCTGTTTGCTTGCAGCCTATTCTGAACGGTCGTGACAGTGTACGCAAAGTATTGGATACGTTCCAAGAAAGAGGCGGCGACTGGGCCAAGATTGCTACCCAGTACTACGGACCTGTCATAGAGAACTTCACGTGTGATAAGACAATTTACACTGCTGTTGAGGTAAACTACCCTTTTCAAAGTATAGAGAATTTTATATGGTATTACTACAAAGTATTTTTAGCGTCGAGTGATGTATGTATGACAGGGCCAAAGGTCCAATTGGGCCAATGTTCAGGACATATTCAATAATATGTAATGACGATGATATCTTGTTTTCATACTGTCGTTGCCTATAATTATTCTAGCACTTACCATGGACTTTTATGTAATGCAAAATTGGAAATGTAATGGTGTATTGAATGTTTGCGACCTTTTAATAAATAAATAAATATGGCATTGCTAACGTCATTCGTTAAATACATACTGTGTTTAACCCAATACCAAAACCAGTCCTCTGGTTAGTGTAACTGTTGTCTCACAATGACACCATAATTAGCCTTGTTGTCTTGTTTGTAGCAATTTACATAAACTAATTTACTAATTAACCCCCGACGCAAAAAGAGTCTGTGGCATCGTAGCTCCTCAACGAATGGACCTATTATAATGCTGTTGGATGGTCTTAAAATCTAAAACGCACATAGGTAGAAACATTTTTTGTTTTATTTAAACAGATAATCAACCCCAATCCCACACCGGATGGGTGTCGTAAGAGGCGACTAAATCCGGCCCGCTGGTGGTAGGGCCCCTCTAGGGATTGTATTGGTAATATTGATTTTAATTGTTAATTAATACCATTATTACTATTATTATTTCTCCATGGGGTTCGCCTGGATAGCTACCACCCTTGAGCATGAGTCAGCCGCCAAACGACTCGTCGTGTTCCGGCTGGGGGCTTGAGACCCAAATCTTTCTTTCTTTTTCTCCTCTCTTAGCCGGCAACGCATCAGTGATGTCTTTGGTGTTGCTGGTGACCATGGGCGACGATAGCCACTTACCATCAGGTGGATCGTCAGCTCCTTTACCGGCTATTTCCATAAAAAATATAGTTATAATTATCAGTGTTGTGACTGGTGACCCAGGTGACAGCGGGCAACCGTCTGTTCCACCACATCGTGGAGTCTGACACGGTGGGCACCAAGATCCTGAAGGAGATGAACCGCCAGAGCCTGCCCGGGGAGGTCACCTTCATGCCGCTCAACCGGCTGCAGGTCCGGGATATGGTATATCCCACCGATAATGTGAGTGTTCTGTCCATCCATCCAATGGAAATACCAAATTGTCGAAATAATTTCCAATTTTTACGTCGTTTATAATAGGGATGTTGACACTAAGTGTATTAAAGAACAATGCCCAAAAATTATTTTTTAATTTTGTTAGCGTCTTAAAACGTCAGTTATACCGAAGCAATTCAATTATTTTTTTACGTATTTTAAAATTAATACCTGTACCCGTATTACCCAGTGTAAAATAATTTTATTAATAAGTGATAAATTCATTGTTCATTGTTCAGTTGTTTCATTGTTCTCTGCACATTCCTAATGTTGACTGGTAGAGAATGCTGTTTAGCATTAAGTCCGCCTTTTGTACCACTTATTTGTTAAGGGTCAATAAAGCATAAATAAATAAATAAATAAGTAAATAAATTGACTATAATAACAATGATGTCAACAATGTCCATTTTCATTCGGGCACTCACTTCGATACATAGCTTGTATCAAGCAAGATATAGGGAGACTTCTGGCTAATATTACAGACAGAATTTCATTATAAATGTTGGTATGGCAAATGTAATGATGTCAAATTTTCATTTCCGGTCAATAAAAAAAAAGTCAGAATAAAATAATGGTAAAAATTACAGGCAGCCGTAAGTCGTAAGTGGAAGAAATCGCTACAAAGCGATAAGGTAGCCCATTGTTTTGTATTCTTTTTTTCTTGTGCTCTTATGTATATTATTGTATGGTGTACAAACAATAAAGTGTTAAATAAATAAATAAATAAGTCTCCCCTACTCTATGACTCAATGGTTATAAGAATTCAATCTCAAAATACTTTGGTTCTGGGGTGTGTCTGCTGAAAATTCTTATATATCTAAGCTCAGCAATTAACGCGGCGATTTTTAGAATTTTTTTTATTTTAAGACGCTAAAGTTGAAAATGAAATAAAACGATGTATGGCAGTTGGGCATTGTTCTTTATGTTTAAAGTATTAAGGGAAACATTCAGAAACCTAAAATGTTTTTAAATGTTTAATGGTTAAATTTTAAAAATAGTACTCATTGTCACGTGACCTCAAACAACATTTTGAGTATAAGCTCAAAATGACGTCATAAGACGTCATTACTCGTATTTTATATAGAAGTTCAACAAACTTCAGTAGACCGATGGTATTGAATATAGGTTAGTGACGTCACGTGACGTTTTTAGTGGGAATGATTTTTATTTTTTCAATTTTTATTTTTAAATTGAAGAATATTATTTTTATAATATTTTTTCGTGAATATTAAGATTATATCTATGAAGTAAAATTGAATCCTAAAATTAGTCAACATCCCAATTGGCGTTGTTGATTTACATTGACATTTTGATACAATTTTATAGCTCTTGTCAAAAACGTTATTACAAATGATGAAAGGTTATTACAAATTAGGTGTTTATTTTAAAGACGAGACCACTTGTTTCATAATTATACGTAATAGTAAAAATAAGTTATTTGTATGTACTGTAACTATGAGTAGGAAAAAAAAACAATTCGGTAGTTTCTTGTTGCTTCTACTCCTGACTCCACTCATGGTAGGGCTTGTTGAAGCAATGGCATAAACTGACCGAAAAGCTTTATAAAACAAAGTTTGAATAAAAAAATTGTTGTGTTTTTTTGAGTTTGATAGTATGACTATGCGTTTGGCAGCCCATAATCTATTTTAACACAGCCCATAATCTATTTTGACACAGCCCATAATCTATTTTGACAGAACGCAATCGCCATGGTGCAGAAGCTGAAGTACGACGCGAAGTACGCGAAGGCCATGAAGTACATATTTGGCAAGACCCTCATCTGCAGGAACCTGGAGTGTGCCACCGAGCTCGGGAAGACGTTCCATCTGGACTGTGTCACTTTGGAGGGAGATCAGGTAACTTATGGTATCAGTGGCGTCTCTAGGCCGTCAGAACAAGGCAAGCCCAGTTGTGTGGTACAACCCAGGATCTCGGGATCTTTGGCCCCACAACACAGAACACTCCTCACGACTCACGACTATGTCCTCTACCCTTAGGTTGTCTGGTAGAAATCGCTTTTACAGCGATAAAACCGCCTATTGTCTTTAATACTTAAATTGTAATATTTTATGTACTTCTAGTGTGCACAATAAAGAAAATTGTATTGTATTGTAAGACTCCATTCCATACGTATAATATTTACCAACAAATAATATGAGTGTTAACAGCTGCAGAGTGATGATAGTAAAGCAATGATAGTAAGCTGGGCTCCTCAGCTTGTACGGCTGTACCAATATAAGCTACCCCATACTATCTGGGTAAGTTAGGAGGTCAGGTTTTTGTCTTATGGTTGTTCTGTGAGAGGAGACCCCAAGCCCAGCAGTGGGATAACAATGGGTTGTAACTAAGACTTCAATAACACACAAAGATAAGTATGCAGGACGAGAACAGAATTAACAAACCCAGGACAAAATTCAGCTTTGTGCACTGTTTATTTCGCCTAATCTCTGAAATACCTGGACCGATTTTGACGGGACTTCCACTGGCAGATAGCTGATGTAACAAGGAGTAACTTAGGCTACTTTTATTTCAGAAAAAAAAAATTGTTTTAGAAAAAAAACACCAAAAAAAACATTTTGTTAAATACCACGCAGACGAAGTCGCGGGTAACAGCTAGTTTATACATAAACATAAGATAATTATGTCAACAGGTATCATCAAAAGGCTCCCTCACCGGTGGGTATTTCAACCAGTCCCGCTCGAGGCTGGAGATGCAGAAGACCCGGTCGGAGCTGATGGAGCAGATCTCCACTCTGGAGCAGGAGCTGAGCTCGCTGCGGCAGGAGCTCAACAAGACCGAGAGCAGTATCAACAGCATCGTGTCCGAGATGCAGAGGACTGAGACTAAACAGGGGAAGGCCAAGTGAGTTGTGTGACAGTTATAATACATTTACGATGGGTAACAGTCAATGACATTAAACTATAGATACGTTATGCCCTTACAAATCAACCAAAAAATCTGTTCCGACCGAGCTACAACACACACACGTTTATCTTTTGTTTCACTACACCAATCACAATTACATTGGTAAATTATGTAAAAGGGATGGCACTACTAAAACCATAATAGTGAAAAAGACGGCTAGACGGTCTCACTCAGAGGCAGCTATCAACTGTCTGTATTAAAATCGCTACACTTGACTAAATTCGACTGACGTACTTTCAGCGCCGTCTTGGCATATCTAAATATCATTGGTAACAGTACAGAAGGCGAACTCCGCAAAATCATTTAAATAGATAGCGACTCTAGCTCCAACGCAATAAAGTGTAATTCAGGTCGCACAGCGCTAATCAAAAACGCGTAATGAGTTGCCTTCCTTTCTAACACTATCGCTTATCCTCTCTGGCGATGTCAGGGTTGTCTTTTTTGAAATTAACTTACAAATACTTTTGTGACAATATGTGTCGTATTTAACCCTTTGCACTCGAGAGGTGAGTCTCGCTCACCACATAATTTATTGCCACAACTCGAGAGGTGACTCGTTCCCCACTTTGGTGCGGAAATTCGATGCGCTGTATAAACTACTTATGCTTCTTTATTTGGTAATTGATCATCGAATTTCCGCACCAAACAAAGTTGTGAGCCAGTCACCTCGAGTTGTGGCAATAAATTATGTGGTGAGCGAGACTCACCTCTCGAGTGCAAAGGGTTAATATGCGTCATAGAACTCATAGATTACGAACGTATGACAGCCATTATGAATTTTCTGAATTAGCCAGACATGTCGGACGCGGCATGTACTTGTAACGTCATAGCTAAAATGCGGAGTGCGCCAGACCTGGTTGAACGTAATTTCTAAACATTATATAAAAGAACACAAAACGGAAACATTCAACGATCCTGCAGCCTAGTTGGTAGTGACTCTGCCTGAAAAGCAAGGGATCCCGGGTTCGATTCCCGGCCTGGGCAAATATGTGACAGATAAATATTTGTACTCGGGTGCAGGGTGTTATTGTGATGTGTTAATGCCACCCGCAACACAGGTAAAAACCTACTGCGGGGGTATGAGTGTATAAGCGTTTTTTTTATTCTCTTCTCCGACACTCTTCTAACATTTACCAGGGACATATTCGACAAAGTGAAAGCAGACATCCGTCTGATGAAGGAAGAGTTGGCGTCCATCGAGCGGTTCCGAGGCCCCAAGGAGCGGTCCCTGGCCCAGTGCCGGTCTAGTCTGGAGGCCATGCAGGCCACCAAGGAAGGCCTCGAGTCGGAACTACATCAGGTAGGGTAGGCCTTGTCTTTAGGTCGCAGTTACATTTGTAAGTTGAAAAATAAATAAAAAAGGTAGACACAAGTAAATGACAATAAGCTACTTACAAAGTGTGTTAACATTTGAAAATTGACGGTAAGTTAATAAAGTAATTTACTTACGTAAGTAAAGCTTGATAAATCATATTTTTATATGACTGTAAGAATACGGATATTGACAGACCCTGTAAATTAATATAAATTTATGTTTAAAGTATTAATGGTAACATATAAACAAGTAAAATATTATTCTTTAATCGAATTGAATCACAATAAATTAAATATCATTAATTTAAAATGTTATAAATATAATAGTACTCACTGTCACGTGATCTCAAACGCCATTTTGAGGTTATGACGTCATTGTATGTATTTTATAAGCAAATTCAACGAACTTCAATAGACCGCTAGTATTGAATATCGGTTAGTGACGTCACGTGCCGTTTTTGGTGGGAAATTTGATATTGATTTTTGTTTATCAATTTTTGATTTTAAATTGAACATTATTATTTGTATAATATTATTTTCGTGAACATTATGGTGCTATCTATTATATAAAATAAAATTGAATCCTAAAATTAGTCAACATCCCTGTTATACTTTAATTTTATATAATTATAATACAGGCAGTCCTCGTACTTACGGCATGTTAGGTTCTCGAAATACGCGACGTAAATCGAAACGACGTAAGTCGAGACATATTTTTTCATATGTTTACATGTAAAACTCAAGGGTCAGGATCCACACGGACTCGAAATTGAAAAAAAAAAACTGCATTTATAACAAAGGATCTACATACTTTATTATCAAAAGTAAGTTCTTAAAATAATTATATAAGTATGCACTATGACATCGCGACAAGTGAATTCTCCTATGCCGGAAATCGAAACAAATAACGTATGCTTGAGGAATAGTGTCAAAACATTGTTCGACGTAACTTGAAACGACGTAAATCGAAACGACGTAAGTCGAGGACTGCCTGTAATAAATAAATCTTTTGGCCACCATTTCAGACCCCTCGATTCGAATACTAACAATAATTTTGTACGCAGGAGCTGATGGAGCAGCTATCGACCGCAGACCAGGGTAAGGTGGACGAGCTGAATGACGCGATACGGCGTCTCACGCAGGAGAACAAGGAAGCCTTCAGTCAGAGGATGAACCTTGAGGCCAATAAGAATAAGTTGGAGAACTTGCTCACTAACAATCTCATCAGGTATGTTCTAGTGGAATGTTTCAATTTCTATTAGGGGCCCTCCATAAATTACGTGACTTTTTGATCCCTCCCCCCGTCCTTGTTCACAGCTTGTCACATTTGTGAGACCTCCCCCCCCCCAAGTGTGACGTCACATATTATGAAATTTTACACCTAGAAATTATTAAATTAAAACAGCAGTTCAGAAATAAATTTTATTCACATTAATTGTTTTTTAATCTTTACCTATACATACCAATTATTCGATTTTGAAATGTGACGTCACAAAATTTAGAACCCCTCCCACCCCTTGTCACAAAATGTCACACTATATCGACCCCTTCCCCCCACCCTTCTAACATGTGACGTAATTTATGGATGGCCCATTACTATCCTATTTCTAGCTGTTACTCGCGACTTCGTCCGAGTGGTATTTATCAAAAAGTTAGGTTGAAGCGAATATTATAAAATTTTTCATTGATCCTTTTTTAAATAAAGTAGCCTTAGTTAATCCTTGTTGCATCAGCATCCCGTCAAAATCGGTCCAGCCATTTCAGAGATTAGCCAAAACAAATAGACAAAAATTGTAAAAAAAGTTGTTTTGGTATATGTACCGTGTATACATACATACATACACTCCAATTTTATTTATTTGTTTAGATTTTCTTTTCTTCGTAAAATTAAACTCATGATGGTAAGTGATAATTTGAATCTTGTCTCCACTGAATTTGAATTGAGGAGAGGAGAAATTAATCTCTTGTTTCTGTAGGTCAAAACATTGTAAGCAAATCTGCATAATATCATAAAGTTCTGTATAATATTCTCATTGGTGTGCAACTTGGTTAGGCTTTGGTAATAACTCCTTATTTTGAAACCCCTTATCCTCAGCAGATCTTAAATTAAGTAAGAGGAAACTGAACCCCAGGCAATGGATACACTTACTTTACTGAACACACTTTTATTTATATATATTTTTTTGTAAGTAAATTATTACAATGAAGGTATAGTACGGCCGCCGTATCTTGGCGCGTCTGAACTTCGCGCAGAAGGCTGCGTAGTAACATAATTCGGCAATGCTCGGTACGCGGCGTATTATGTCTCAGTCACACGTTAGCATGTTCGTGTCGCTATCTCTGTCTTACATGCGATAAAGTTCGCAAAGCCTATGTTTAGGCGCGCCAAGATACGTCGGCCGTACTGTAACATATATACTTATTATTACAGAAATAATAATAGAATAAATATGTGTATTTTGTATTTGAAATACTGAAACACTCCAATGATTATCTTTACAGACGTAAAGACGAGTTAGTGCAAGCCCTTCAAGAGATATCGGTAGAAGATCGCAAGAGAAGACTGGCTGTTAGCAAGACAGACTTGGGTGGAGCGGAGAAGAGAATTCGGCAGATTAACAAAGAGTTGGAAGAAGTTGAGAGGAAAGTGCAAGCCGCTGTCAAGAATGAGAAGGCACTCAAGATTGAATTGGATAAATGGCGGAATAAGGTTAGTGCACTGTGGGGTACGTATAGGTTTTGTTAATGTTCGGCGTTCAAATAGTGTTTTGAACAGTGTGAATATATTATTATTGTTATAAGTATGAATGAAAACGCTTTTTTGGATAATGCTTTTAATCGATGTCCCTTAAAAATATTAATAGCGCACTTGTTACAATAAAAAATAAAAAATGTAATTTATAAGTTAACTGTACGTGTTTAACGTAAAGTGTTTTGATTAATTACATTAACCACAGTTGTTAAATTATTGCATTGTTAAAATCTGGTAGTTTATGCAACTTGGAGCCCAAATTAAATTGCGAGAGGATGAAATAGAGTGAAAATTATCATGTATGTGTGATTCAACTGTTATTTAATTAATGAAGACCTATTTGGGTACTAACAGAATGTCGTTAGAAGGATTCAAAGGATGTAAATCCCAAGTTGCCATTTCTGTTTTCGGTCTGGGTATTTAGTTATTTACATTGTGTTTTCTTTTATCCGCAGGGAATTATATTGGGTGCTATGCTATGACTAAAATTTTTAACCTTTTTTTATGAACCCAGGAAAAAGAAGCCCAAGACAAGATGGAGGAAGACGCGAAGGGTCTGGAGAAGATGGCGTCCAAGGAGGTGCTGCTGCAGGAGAAGATCCAGGAGTCGCTGGACAAGATCGCGGCGCTGGGCACGCTGCCCAACGCGCCCGAGTTGCATGCCAAGTATCAGAAGATGTCCTTGAAGCAGGTGGGGGGACGTTCCTTCAGTATGTAATGGGGAGGGGGAGGAAGGTTCTCAAAAATTACATGCCCTTATCTTGCAAGGGGGGATATAGGCTATTATTCGTTTTTTTATGTAAATATCTGGCAAACGAGCTGACGATCCACCTGATGGTAAGAGGCTATCGTCGCCCATGAACATCAGCAACACCAAAGGCAACACTGATGCGTTGCCGGCCAAGAAAGAGAGAAAAAGAATGAAAGTAATATGTTATTGCAAATTGACATAATAAAGACTGAAATAAACCTTTATTGATCGCCTAAAACGGCTAAAATTATCCTTAAGTAAGGGTCTTACTTTAATACATAAGGCTCCCGCGGGGTTTTGTAACAGGAAATCTAGTGGAGAGAGAAAGGGAATGGTTTAAGTAACTGTATATTTATAACTTCTATGTGAACATTAAGGTTATAGTAATTCGGGTCTCCTCATTTTTCGCCAGACACCTTCCGCATTGAACAACCATGATCAAATGTAGCTTATAGCCTACTTTTATAACGACCCTGCCTGCGAAGCGAGGGGTTCCAGGTTTGATTCCCGGTCGAGGCAGATATTTATGTGACAGATAAATATTTGTACTCGGGTGCAGGGTGTTATTGTGGTGTGTTATATGTGTCCATGCCACCCGCAACACAGGTAAAAACCTACTGCGGGGGTATGAGTGTGTAAGCGTTTATTATTATTATTTATTAATTTCATGGAAATTGATGAAAAATTGTTGCAACTTGACTAACTGAAGTTATATTTTTAATAATACAATCAATTTAAATTGTGTATCAACAGCTGTTCAAAGAACTGGAGAAAGCAAATCAACACTTGAAGAAGTACAACCACGTGAACAAGAAAGCCTTGGATCAGTTTATCAGTTTCTCCGAGCAGAAGGAGAAGTTGTACAAGAGAAAGGAAGAGTTAGATATCGGGTGAGTTAACAACTGCTGAGTATATTTAACGAGACCTACCTATCTACATGGAGTATAATGGAGAGCCATCTCATATGAGGGGAAAGTTTAAAAAGTCTATGTTTACTGAAAATAGAATTAGTTCCAGTATCTACCACCATCCTACGACAATAGCGCTGACGTCGCAATAAGTACGATATGAACATAGCTGTTGACGCTGTTGTAGACGGAGCTGTAGAGTGAAGTTTGCTGAGTTCAATAAAATTTATTTATATTCGTTATTGGACGCGTTTTACGGACACTTTTCATACACACAGATGGCTCGCCTTATCTCTATACTCTATGTTATCTAGTAAACAATTTTAGTCTTTTTATTATAATTTTAATTAAAAAAAGGTAGACACAAAATGAAAAGAACTTAGTAATTAGTAAAAAATTATATTATCATTCACCGCTCATACTAATTTTCTTTTACTATTAAAAAAGTAGTACTTAGATTTTTTTATTGAATGAGACTTGTCTGATTTTTGTGTTTTATACTATAATTTCGTTACGAGTTCCATTATAGTGTGGCCATGTTATTGAATTATAAGTTAAGAATGACGGAATTAATATTTTGCGTGTGTAACATAGGGTTAAATCATAAAATGTTCCTAATCAATCACAAAAATTTTAAAAATACAAAAGAAATATGAAAGAATGTACCAACGTAGTAAAGATTCCAAATAAATAACCAATTTACAGTGTCATCGCAGTTCAAAATCGTAAATATGTTTAATAATTTTGTCATAAACCGCGTCTTTAGCAACACTCGCGTACAAGTAATCGATGTGACTGAAATACTGGGAATGGTAACTTACACTTACATTAGGTAAATTGCTCTTGAGGATGGATACATCAGAGGGATGGGACAACCAATCGTTACTACTGAAAAACAGGATTATAGGCACATTGATCTCACTTAAGTCGTAATCCGGCGGACTGAACTGCCCATACACAAATAGATTCCTCATCCATCCATAATCAAACCGACAAAACCTCCCAGATTGATATAGTTGCCAGTAATGAACAAACTGTTTTATTGATGACGTACTAGCATGTTCTACTATGACTGGCAACATCGCATCACTTACAAAGTAATTGACTCCGAATACCATTTCGAATATATTCCCGCATCCAACCGTAGCCACTTTACACATATTAGCGTATATTTGGTATAAAAAGTCGTTAGGGATAAGCGTGAATTGAAAATATTGAATTATATTGGAAGAAGGGATTGTCGATAAATATCTTAACAAGGGGCTACTTGCATGACTTAACCAAGCTATCGGTGATAGCGCGAACATCATTTTGATTTTCTTCCTATACTCCGGTTTTAAGGAACTCATCACGAAAAAGCTTGTCGTTCCTTGTGAATGGCCGATGTAATACACACTTTTTGTATCCGTTATATTAAGCACGTAGTCTATCATAGCTGGCAAATCGTAGATACCGATTTCTTCCCAAGAAAACGTCCAGAATTTCGTCTCATTTGGAGTCAGTTCTGTATGGGATGCGCTGTATTTGTTACCGCGAGCGTTTCCCATCCATACATCGAATCCTTTGTCGATAAGAAGGTATCCAAGCGCGTTAGGTCCTTGTAGAATCCAGCTTTCTGAAGAATCTAGCAATCCATGCATTAGAAATACGGGTATACCATTATTACTACTTAAATTACTTTTCAGTCGGTGTAGGCCCAAATTGTATTCATCCTCAGTTGTCACTTTATGTTCTTCGACTATGTATCCATATTGTCTCGCTAGTTCGGTTATATTTAGATAAGATTTTGAATTACGAATTGTTATTGAATCATGATTCAGTAAGGTTTTAGGATCGATTTTTCCAATCACTTCCGGGGATGGTATGTAGATTGCCTCCACAAAGATACATGGTATACTTGACAAGATAAGCACCACTAAAAGACTCATTGTCTCGAGTTCACTAGTAGATTAAAAATGTCCGGTGTAATATGTATTTCTCGAAGCCATTACCTTATCGGTTTTAAAGTGCCTGTGCTTAATGGCGACCGTGGCACACATACCTACTCCAGTATTGAGATTTTTACTACAGTCATAGCGGTTTGTTTTAATTGTTGTCATAAATTCATCTTTGAATAAGTTATTCATTAACATTGTTTAGATATACCATGGACAGAATATTATAACAAATTAAAATAAAAAGGATTTAAAAATATCCATAATCTGCGTATATAAACAATGTGTTCTTTTGAAGCTTAATCAAACGAAATGTGCGGATCAAGATATTATCGATTAATATTCGAAAAAAATATTTTTAAGTCAGCTATTTGCAATATCAAAGGACTTTAATTTTTTGTTTATCAAAAACCAAATTTTTTGGTTTTTAATTTGTTTATATACGGTGAATCGTCTTCAAATTAGTGTCATTTGAAAGCTAGAAAGTGTAGTTGTTATGATATTTACAATTCATGTTCAAACATCAACAGGAATTTAAATTGCTTTAACTTAGAAATTATGAAATAAATTTCTTTGAAATAGCTGAATAAAAATTGTATTTTTCGAATTTTTATCGATATTTTTTTGTCTTATATCCGCACAGGCATTTTGTTTGATCAAGTTTCAAAAAAACACATTGTATAAAACTCAAAAAATCCAACCTTTATGTCTCAAAATGGTTTCATTGAAAGGCAACAATCCAAAGGTGGTTTGGACCACTAAAACAATGCAATCAGTCCATTGAAAAAAGTCGATTTCCCACTTTTCCCACATAACAATTTGAAGATAGAATGATGTTTACCAAAGTAAGTATGGTCTGAATAATCTAAAATTTTAACAAAAAAAACGACTTCAAATAAAGTACATCCTTTCCAATAACACCCAGTCGAAAGGTAACAAACAAAAAAATACAGTTGAATTGAGAACCTCCTTTTTTTGGAGTCGGTTAAAAAAGTGATAAAATATTAACCATAGCATGATGTAATTATCAGTGGCGAGAAGATCCGCGAGCTAATCGAAACCCTCGAACACCGGAAGCTGGAAGCGATCCAGTTCACGTTCAAGCAGGTGAGCAAGAACTTCACGGACGTGTTCAAGAAGCTGGTGCCGCAGGGGCGGGGCAGCCTCGTCATGCGAGTCGCGCCTGATGATGCACAGGATGTTACGCCGGAGGTGAGTTGTGACGTCACACGAATCATATATCTAAAACTAGCTGACCGGGCGAACTTCGTATCGCCTAACAATCTTATTAAAAATTGGGGTTGATGATAGAAGGGTGAAAATTTAGGGTTGTGTGTATTTTTAATGCCACATTATAAAAAAAAATAAAGAAATATCAAATTAAAGAACCTAACATAAGGATTTCAAGGTTGCCGGGAAAAACCCCTGCACGTGAAAGAAGCCTGTGTAGGATGCCTCACTGCGCGAGATACCAGTGCATACGTTGCAAAGCAAAGCAACAACCCATGATTGTCCCACTGCTGGGCTCGGGGTCTCCTCTCACAATGTGAGGGGTACAGACCGTAGTATACCATGCTGGCTAAGTGCAGATTGGTAGAATTCACACACCTTTGAGAACATTATGGAGAACCTTCCGGACACACGTTGCATACTCTCATAATATTATATAATTTCTTTGTAATAATATACGCATCCATTGTGTGGACTACAAAACCGCGTTGTTGGACATAGTCTCACGGCTATTTGTTATTTATTTATTAAAAAAATAGTAATAATAAGTGATGATAAATAAATATACACACGCTTAAACACTCATACCCCCGCAGTAGGTTTTTACCTGTATCGCGGGTGGCATGGCACATAACATATCACAATAACACCCTGCACCTGAGTACTAATATTTATCTGCCGTTCGGGAATCGAACCCGGGACTCCTCGCTTCGCAGGCAGTATCGCTACCAACTAGGCCAACTACCAATGACGACCCTGTAGTCGTATATTAGTAGTTTATGAAACGTATTATTCCAGCCAATGATATTATATACAAGATATGCCAAGACGGCGCTGAAATTATGTCAGTCGAATTTAGACAAGTGTAGCGATTTCAATTCAGACAGTTGATAGCTGCCGCTGAGTGAGGCCGTCTAGCTGTCTTTTTCACTATTATGGTTTTAGTAGTGCCATCCCTTTTACATAATTTACCAATGTAATAGTAATTGGTGTAGTGAAACAAAAGATAAACGTGTGTGTGTTGTAGCTCGGTCGGAACAGATTTTTTGGTTGATTTGTAAGGGCATAACGTATCTATAGTTTAATATCATTGCGTTATGAGTTATATTTGTAATTCGTAACACAAAATCTAGATGAGTTGTTACTGATCAGTAACAACGCCATCTAGATTCTGATATGACAATAGCAAACTAGATGGCGTTGTTACTGATTTGACCATCGCAAACTAGATGGCGTTAAACTCCATTCGTGCATCGGTGCTGACACACAATTCCAATTGTTTTCCAGCGTACAAACGGCGACCAGTTCACGGGCGTGGGCATCAAGGTGTCGTTCACGGGCGGGGAGGGCGACATGCGCGAGATGAACCAACTGTCGGGAGGTCAGAAGTCTCTCGTGGCGCTCGCGCTCATCTTCGCCATACAGAAGTGCGATCCCGCGCCCTTCTACTTGTTCGATGAGATTGATCAGGTAATGGGGAATTTATCGGGTTTTTGGCGTTTTGGCGGCTTAGAATACTATACTAAACGCAAAGACTCGTGGCAGGCGGAGTAATAAAACGTGCAAAAGAGACGGCGCACATCATTTTCTCTCTCGCACTTGCACTGTTTATGGATGACGTCACACAGGCATAGAGATACGAAACACCTAATTTCCATAAACAGTTCCCAATCCTACGTTGGATGGGTGTCGTAAGAGGCGATTAAATCTGGCCCAGGGTGGTAGGACCCCTCGGAAGGATTATATTGGTAATATTGATTTTAATTGTTATTAATACTATTATTGCTATTATTATTTCTCCATGGGGTTCGCCTGGATAGCTACCACCCTCGAGCATGAGTCAGCCGCAAAACGACTCGTCGTGTTCCGGCTGGGGGCTTGAGAGCCAAATTCTTTCTTTCTTTTTCTTCTTTCTTAGCCGGCAACGCATCAGTGATGCCTTTGGTGTTGCTGATGTTCATGGGCGACGATAGCCACTTACCATTAGGTGGATCGTCAGCTCGTTTGTCGGCTATTTCCATAAAAAGGGCTTTTATAAAATGGTTAAGTGATTTAAAACAATTCTTATTAATTAAAGCAAAGTGTCTGTTGTCTGTTATACTCAAATTTCTCATAGTGTGGGTGTGTGGGTGTTTTTGTCGATAAAATTAGGTATATTTCATGCCCTTAAATTATCGCTAGTTGGTCGCTGGACACACTGTATATTTACATTGTGAAACATATTGTTTATGCTCCCCTGACAACAACACAAGTAACGAATTAAACAACAAATCTCCAATCCCCAGGCACTGGACGCCCAGCACCGCAAAGCAATCGCAAACATGATCCACGAGCTCTCATCATCAGCTCAGTTCATCACCACGACCTTCAGACCGGAGTTACTGGAACACGCCCACAAGTTCTACGGCGTCAAGTTCAGAAACAAGGTGTCTCATGTGGAGTGTGTGACGCAGGAGGAGGCGAGGGACTTTGTAGAGGATAGTGCTACACATGCTTGAGAATATCGAGGTTGGTTAAGTAAACGATATGTAAATATCCACTCCGTCACACTTTGCGTCGTGTGTGTCTATGCGTGCGACAGCGACACGCGTGGCAGTCCCAGTATAACAACAGATTGTTACCCGAATGGTGTGATCCCCATTTGTTACAACATAGTTACAACAGAATAATTGTCAGTTTATTCTTGAAATTAAATACTACCTTGGCTTCATATGCTTCATAATATCAACAGGAATGAATAGGCTAGTTGACAAAATTTGGAAATTAGTTTAAAACTATAGCTTAGCATCTATTTCACCCCAAAAATATATTATTCTAAGAAAAATAAGTCTTTTACATTAGTATTTTGAGTTTTTAGAAATGAACTTGAAATTGACCGCGAAAAAGGCCAAGACTGTCATGGCGTTTTGAATGACGTCACACCTCGCGAAACAGCCGTGTTTGTGTATGACAGTCAATTGTGTTTTTAATAAATAATGAATTCCTCGTATTATAAATACTGTATAGTGCCCCAATGTAAAAGTACAACGATAAAAACGCCAAACAAATTATTCATATACGTTCCAAACAATAAACAAATACGTAGAAAGTGGTTAAATATGGCAAGGAGGCAAGATGCTCTTACTTTATCAACTGATTCCACAATTTATTTCTGTGAAGATCATTTTGATGTAAGTAATAAACACAACTTGATGTATCTATTTATAAATGTATAGTAAAAGAAATGAATTTTGCAAAATCTACCATAATATACCACACATAACCTATAAAATGTTATGACTTGAGTAGGGTTTTATGATTTATTTGAGTTAAAATATTATTTTCATTTTATAAAATGTAATAATTCATACTCTTCTTATTTTTTTAGTTGCCAAACGATATGATTAATTATACAGAGTATCATATTATGGGTAAAGTTTCTCGAGTGCGCATGAAACCGATGAACAAAAGTCGGTGTTTATTGCAAAAAATTTGCCAAGCATAACGGCGTCAATTTTGGGCAAATTACTGCTGTTTGCTTTGTTAAATCCTGATTCCATAGCAAATTTTATCTGTCTTTCAAGATTAAACTAAAAACGAACTGTATTAATTTAACGAGAATTGCTGAAAACTCCAAATAACCTGTTCATTTTATACGAAAATGACAGCTACAACGTAGTGTTTCGCGAGGTGTGACGTCACGCTTCCATGCGCTTCACTGATTGATGTTTAATGTCACGTGATTAAACGCCTCAATTTGTCGATTTTATTTTCCAAAAATATTATTAATCTTTTATTATTTTAATAGAAAAGCTGCATTTTTGTTTACTAATTATCATGGTTAATCATTAGAAACTCTAAGCCATTCGATTTATTCTTAGTGGAAACAAGCCTATTGGACGCTTTTTATTTGAAATGGTTTATGAAACTTCAAATAAATAACTACATATTTATATGTAAAAAAAAAACACTATTATCAGTAGTATTGCACTAAACAGAAACCCTCGTCGCCAATTATAATTTATGGAACTCGACAAAGTCATGCAAATAATTCCGAGGTTTGTAATAATGGTTGATTGGTTTGAGATTTGCCTATTTTGGCTTAACTACATTCTACCGACACGAACTGGGACCATTAAAAATAATAGTGAAGTGAATTGTTTGAAAATTGCGTAAAACTGATTCAAGAAAATCGTGAATCAATAGTATCAATAGTAGTGTATTGTCGTATTAAAACATTATATTTAGACATGAATCCTTGTGATGATATCAATGCAAATATCTGTAATGTTGAAATTATAATATAATATAATAAAGCAGGATGTTATTTTTATACGTTACATAGACATAATCGAGTTTTGGGTTATTTTTTCTTTTATTTCGAATTAATTAATTAAAGAGATATCTATAAATTTGCAAGCACTGATAAGGAAGTTGTACTTCTGTCATAGTTTCGAGGAGTTCAACCAAATCACATGAAGAAACTGATATTATGAATTTGTGTGGTATTTTTTACTGTGTTGTAATTTCCAAAGCTGAGGCTGATGGGATTGCCAGTATAAATAAATGCGATATTAACTGATAAATATTAACAAAAATACCGTAGTTTTTGTACCAGTGCCTTCTGTATTTACTGGTGGCCAACATTTTGGAATACATTTTTGTGGAACTTAATAGATTTTTATTTATTTTTAAGTGACCAAATTTTTTAAATATTTTTATTGCATACTGAAACTTTCACCATAGTTTTTTTCGTCAGTGACATAAATTCGTAAGATAGACATGGTTAGAATATTATGTTTAAAGATTACTTTAATGGAGTAAATTTTATCGATGTTAACTAAAACAAACAACTGATTAATAACAATTATCGGAAGAAATGTACGGTACAAAATTGGCGTAAAATCTTACATTAGAAACTTACTTTTTAGGAATTTTTTACATAATACTGTCATGTGAAATTGATGTTTAGTATATAAATAGATATATAATTTTAACTAAACGTTACATGCGTACTGAGTACGTTGGGTGAATTGAAGAGAAAAAACTTAACATCGCCAAGTACATTACACATACTTTGTGGTGGTAGGGCCTATTAGTGTCTTATTCATTAAAGTTATTATTTTATAAAAATGTGTTTTATTTCTCCTTCTGCTTCACATTTTACGTAAAAACCTGGATTCATTAATTTTATGTTATCCCATTTAAGATGATGATGATGTCATAAAAAAGGTTAATAAAATACTTGACGCAGTTCATAACTCTTTATTTACGTTTTCATAGTTTTCCGTCATTAAATATTATTTCTGTCGAGTGCCTTGAAGTACATTATGAGTATCGATTAATTATCTGAAACTTTCAACACTTCTTTGAGCTTACAATAATTATATTACTCATGTTCCGTCATTTTATCTAAGTACAAAGCTGTCAGAATCTTCTACAATAATTTATGAGTTTACAAATCCAATAAGTAGGATATAAACATTGATATGTTTAAGATATATTATAAAAATATTATATTGCTATTAGGTACTTAATTTAGAAACGATAGAATTGTTCTGGTTCTCTCATTCATCAGCTAGAATCAAGCTCATGAAAATTATTACATTAATATTGAATTTTTAACTTTATATAAATATTTCAAAGATTACCGAGTATAATATGATAGAAAACCATTAACATATACATATTACTTTTACTATTATAAAATACAAAGATATAAAACGAAAGATATATTTTGTTAAGAATTTAAAAGGGCTCGTAAACGAATTGGTTCTGCTGGTAGTGTGAAGGAAAATATAATTTACACTGGTCCTATCAATAATTCTTTGGGTAATAATGTAACCATTAACATATACATATTACTTTTACTATTATAAAATACAAAGATATAAAATGAAATATATCTTTTGTTAAGAATTTAAAAGGGCTCGTGAACGAATTATTTCTGCTGGTAGTGTGAAGGAAAATATAATTTACACTGGTCCTATCAATAGTTATTTGGGTAATAATGTTTCTGTATAGTAATAATACTGTGGCGATATCGCACTACGTCACATCAGGGCTCGGCCCGTATCGGTACAACCATACAAGCCGAAAAGCCCAGCTTACTATCATCGCTTTACAATCATCGCTGCAGCTGTTAACACTCATATTATTTGTTGGTAAATATTATACGTATGGAATGGAGTGTTCTGTGTTGTCGGACCAAAGATCCCGAGATCCTGGGTTGTACGACACAACTGAGCTTGCCTTGTTCTGACGGCTAGACACCTGGTGGGATGTCTCCCTTTACCAAAAGTATCTCCGAAAAACAAAATACATACAAGTAAACCCGCGATTTACCAAGACTATGGAGAATCAACGCACAAGACGTATATAATGAATCTATAAAAGCTTTTAGAACAATCTAATCCTTATTAAAATATTTTTTATTTTCTTAAAACTAGAATGTATAAAAATCTACTCATTCAAGAAGTCCAGTGGTAGGATAGGTTCGAATCACACGAAGAAGGCACACTCGTCATTCAATCGTTAGCATTTATACAGCACCCTTTAAAAAGAGTTCATTACAAGAAAACATTTTAAAAATAGGAAAAAAATTGTCATACCAACTTTTAGTATCTAATAATTAATTTACGAATTTTGTAATAACATTTCAGCTTTTCTAATAATTAGCTTTCATAATTTCTACATTAAAGAGTCATTACAAATGGAACGAAAAAACATATTAAACGCGCCCATTGTAAGGACAAATACATTAGGTACCACCCATAAATTCACATTTCTTTAGACAAGTGACACACACAAAGAAGTCTTACAATGTGAAATATATTCTCTTATAATATTAATAAAATAAAATATACCATAAAAGAAACGCGTATAAATTTCAGTATTAAAAAATAAAAATACAATGAAAGTTGTACATAAACCTGTGCGTAGTCATTTTATCCGTAGGAACCTAAAAGGTACAAGCATGTTTATTTTTGAATTGTCAGTAGTAAAACACTGAATAAATCATTAAAAGAGCCTACTGGCAAG
This sequence comes from Thymelicus lineola, assembly GCA_963932265.1. Classification (NCBI taxonomy): domain Eukaryota; kingdom Metazoa; phylum Arthropoda; class Insecta; order Lepidoptera; family Hesperiidae; genus Thymelicus; species Thymelicus lineola. Next base: position 4,104,367 of record OZ010693.1, on the reverse strand, counting down.
TCAGCATTGAATCCAGTAATAAAAAAATGTTAAAATAAGCTAGTCTGATAAAAAAAACATTTAAATCACCAACACACAAATATCGGCGTATAAAATATATATCGTGAGTACCCGTATTATACTAAAAAAAATATTTAAATCACCAGCAAAAATTCACTAAAAATCCTTATCGAATCAACAAATACCGTTAACCTAACAATACTTTGAAACCGGTAACAAAAATACCGGTACCCACTCCTGACTGTATCAACCGCAATACTAAAACCTGTAAACCGGTAAAATACCGTATACCAAACAACTTTCATTCTCACTACAAACTCAATAAAACAGAACTATAACCGCTATAACCGTCTGAGCGGCACAGCGTACGGCGACGTCCAATCTCTCTCGAACAAGTCTTGCAACTCGCGTCGGATATCCGTAGTGACGTTCCCGCCCTCCGGCGTGTATACGAACGCGACGCCCGCGGTATCGACGAAGTAATCTCCGAACCAGTTGGAGGTACCTGTCAGGGATTTATATTAGTTGTATTAGTTATGTTATCTGTAGAGGGTTTATATTAACTATCTGTTTTGTGCTTAAGTGTTGTGATCTATGGCAAGACTGGTTGTAGTGTGGTATTATAATGGCGTCACATAGGCTAGGTCTGTTTGTGAAACTGAAGTGTGTAACTTGTAAAAGTAATAAAGAAACATTAAGTTATTGAGTCGAGTTGTTGGAACGAAGTTCCTTATCGCGCGTTGTGAAAGGGGGCTAGACGGAAAATTACGACACTTTTTGATTCTTACGAATGACGACACTTTTTTTGAAGTGATTCAGAGAGTTTTACAGAGATGGCGCTGTACAACAAAACAATACTTAAATCGAAAGGAACTTCGTTCCATCCGGGTGTCCCTTGACACCTCATGTTTTTTAATAAATGAAGCAACATCACAGTACCGATATACGCTGTGCGGTCCGTCACCATGTATTTGTTGTGGTTGACGCGCGCGAACGGTATCTTGTCTTGCTCCGGCGTTGACGGTACTATGAAGCGTCGCTGTTGATAACAATGAAATAATTTTTTTATTGTATGCCAAACAGTTTTACGTATAGTCCATTTATTTAGACGAGTTCTTTGGAAAACAAACTTACACCATCTTTTTAACATAATTTGTAAAAATAAGGCAGACACAAAATGAAAAGAATTTAAAGACAAATAATCATTTAATGCCAAAACTAATTTCTGTTTCCTATTAGATAATTCTTTTTTTTTTCAACAAATTTAAATTATTGTTTCAGTAAGGAGTATTGCCAAGATTGTTTACCAAATAAGACTCGTCTAAAAAATGGAGTATCGTATAGGACACAGATCACAGAGTAGTTTAATGTGAAGACATTTTTTGTAATAACATAATTTTATGGGATTAAATTTTTATTAAAAAAATGCATTAAGATAGAGTCAACTTGGTTTTAAAACTCAAGCAAAAGTATTAAGTAACTTTTCTTAATATCGATATAAAGAACTGCAATGCCTATGTCCTGGCAACATTTCTACATTTGAAATGTCAAAGTGGTCCGTCCAATTATATTAAACTATAGATACGTTATGCCCTTACAAATCAACCATAAAATCTGTTCCGACCGAGCTACAACACACACACGTTTATCTTTTGTTTCACTACACCAATTACTATTACATTGGTAAATTATGTAAAAGGGATGGCACTACTAAAACCAGAATAGTGAAAAAGACAGCTAGACGGCCTCACTCAGAGGCAGCTATCAACTGTTTGAATTAAAATCGCCATACTTGACTAGATTCGACTGACGTAATTTCAGCGCCGTCTTGGCATATCTACCTCTTTTTATACATACATATAATATCATTGAGTATCATTACCATCGCTAGTTCGCTGGTTAGTATCGCTGGATGCAGAAGGCTCAGGACGTGTCAGAGTGGCGCAAGTTAGGCGAGGCCTATGTCCAGCAGTGGACCTTCAAGGGCTGATGGATGGATGGATGGATGGACTATCGCTAGTGGGTACTCACCACCTCGACGTGAAGGTGTGGGTAGGCGCCGTCGAGCGCGGCCAGCGAGCGCAGGTAGTTCTCCTCGGCGGGCGGCGAGTGGCGCCACCAGGACACCAGCAGCCGCACCGATACGCGCCGCTCGACGGCGGACGCGCGGATCGCGTCGTCGATCTTCGGCCAGAACCTGACAGGACGTTTTGTGTTTTGTGTTGTAGAGTAAAGTCTGAACTTCGCTTATGTTGGTAGCATTGAAATTGGATTTTTTAATAATAATCACCCTTCTAGCAAGCAGAAATTATCGTATGAAATAATAATAATAATAATAAATTTTCCAAATGAATTTTTATTTAAATACTGTATTTTTAACAGACTTCAAAAAAAGGAGGAGGTTCTCATTTCGACTGTATTTTTTATGTTTGTTACCTCAGCACTTCGAACTGGGTGAACCGATTTGGATGATTCTTTTTTTAATCGAAAGCTGGTGCTTGTCGTGTGGTCCCACATAAATTTGAGCGAGATCTGACAATGGCATCCATGTCAAAAGTATATAAGTCTTAAATTTGTATTAAGTTTGTGCGCGATAAATGGACGAATAACTCAATATCACGCTAACCGATTTCGATGATTCTTTTTTTATTGGATGTGCTTCATTTGAAGTCGGTTATTTTTTTGTTAAAATTTCAGATTATTTTATTTTCAAAATTCAAAATAATTTATTCATATAGGTATCACTGATACACTTATGAACGTCATTTTTTTTAATCTACCAGCTTTTCTGAAAGGTGCTTTGTCATGGAGGAGAAAGCCGTAAAGAAACTCCTCAGCACATCTTTTAAAAATAAAAATACATTGGTATATATGTATATTTTGATTTGATTAACGTGAGAAAAACGCTGTTATTATTTCCCTTTAATTAGTAATAATGGTTTTTGAAACTTTGAAAACACTTCAATGCTACCAACATTATAGCGAAGTGCAGACTTATCCATTTATTAGTTGTTGCGTAATACATAAACATCCAGAAAACTTTCACGTTTCACCTATTCGTAGGATTAACTTTATTGAATAAAGAATAAAGTTTATTCTGACTACAGTCCGATTTACACGTATTAAGTAGTTAAGTAGAAAAGTAAATTTTAACTAAAAAGTTACTAAATTGTCTGTTTACACCTATTAAAATTTACTTAAAATTTAGTAATCTACTTAACTACTTAATACGTGTAAATCGGACTTACCTGTGCGGACTAACGCAGTTCTGAGTTGGGTACTCACTTCAACTTGGGCGTGTATTCCAAAGCGGGTCCGTAGTCCATGACAGAGATGTACACGAACTCTTCGGCGGACTGGATGATGTTGACTATCGCGTCGTCATCGTTAGTTCTTCCCCGAGGACTCAGCGGCGGCGGGGAACTCTGCAATTGTATTTATACACTTTATTAGAAATAGTTTAGTTTATCGGATAATGGTCGTAGCACACATATCAACTCGGAAAGGGATCGTCACCGGATCGCCTCGCCGTCAACCTAACGTAAGCGCGTTACCAACCGACCAACAGCTCCAAATCGACTCGACTACGGCTAGGCGAGGGCGCTTTCGGCTCGAATGACAGCAGTTCGCCGACGCAGCGGTAGCCGCGGCGCAGGGCGTGCACGAGGAAACGGAAAGTCGAAGGATAGCGTACGGTGAGACGTAAGCGCGGGTACGGCAAGTCGTCCACGCACCGTACCGCGGTTCGTGAGCTTGTCTCGAGGCGAGGTGATTACGTTACGAATTCGATAATAAGTGTGCTTTACAGTAGGGAGTTTTATACAAAGAATACTGACATGCAAGAGTTGATACGTTTACGTTCCGTTTACGAGTTGATATGTGTGCTAAGACCATAAATGTGAAAACATGTCAAAGTTTCATAAATTATTAAAAGTCAGATATCGCACGCTCAGTGGAAAATTGCAATTTTACAGGAGAGCAAAATATACTGATATTTTAACAGTTTTTTGCTCTCCTATAAAACTGCAATTTTCTAAGGAACTTACATTACGATTTCTTGCATAAAACGGTCAAGATGAATGATAAAAATTTGAAAAAAATTGATCATATGCAGCTTTTGTCCCTCTTTCCAATCATATTAATAACTAAAATTCAACGTAGGACGACTTACCTATGCTTTTTTCCACTGAGGGTGCGATATGAGTGTAGCCCTATCACATGTTTAATATTATGTTCATTAAAAGCACCATGCGCAAGCTGTGTTAATTTGTGGTTTAGGGGTTCGAGTTAGAATCCATAACATGTCTAATTTCAAAAAATGTGCGCCTTTGAAATGTTTATTTATTTATTTATACATTCCAAAATATTACCACTATTATGTTAGGTAATTAGGACTTGCTGCGGCGAAGGAAAATGTCGTAAGGTAACCTGCACACCTCAGAGATCTCCATTATTCTCAAAGGTGGAGTCTATGTGTCGCCAATGAAAGGCCAGCAATCAAAAAATGTTTGAGTTATTCGACAATTATCAAGATAATTACATAGTTCCGGACACGAAATTCGAGCTACCATATACCATATTTATACGAGAAATATAAAAACGAATAAGTACTGTTAACCGTACCCAAAGGGTATAAACGGAACCCTATTCATAAGACTCGGCTGTCCGTTTGTCCGCTGTCCTTCCGTCCGTCTGTCACAGTTCTAACCGTAATATTTAGATACGGAGTTCAAAATTTGAATACACTTAAAGAAAAGGCTCTTCCTTTTGTTACCTTTCCGTTTGTTACATCAGAAATCTGTCATCTGTGAACCGACCTGGAAATGTTATTTTATAATAACACTAGGAAATCACCCTCGCTTCGCTTCAGGAAAAATAGTAAAAAAAATAGCCTATGTCACCCGGGGATAGTGTAGCTTCCCAACAGTGAAAGAATATTTCAAATCGGTTCGATAGTTTCGGAGCCTATTCAATGCAAATAAACAATCAAATCTTTCCTTTTTATAATATTAATATAGATACCTATCGTATTTTTGTAACATTATCTGAATGGATATAGGTAATTTCAGATCCCTTCGGCGCATAATGTACAAAACGCAAAATGAACACAACACGCAAAATGTACAAATCGCAAAATGTACAAAACGCAAAATGTACAAAACGCAGAATGAACACTACACGCAAAATGTACAAAATGTACAAATCGCATAATGTGCAAGAAAGCCCACGTTCACATTGATCACGTGCATAAACGGACAAAATATTTTTTAAGCAAAACGATCCAACAAATTTATATTTCTACTAAGTATCAAAGAATTTATAATATTATTTCCCTATGTACCACATAAGTACAAGTGCCGGGTCCACTTAAGTAGAATAGCACCACTCCCACCTCTTCCTGAGATGTCGTAAAAGGCGACTAATAGGATATTCTAGGAGACGGGCAGCAGTGTATCTCTGAGTATTGTCATCACCAGATCCCCTACTGCGGTCACCAACATGAACTGGCCAAGCGTGGTAACTATTGGCTAAACCTCCTAATGACAGCCAAAACTAAGCCTCGGCTCCCAGTCCCCGTCAGTTCCACTATTCCTGGCGGTCATGGTAACGGTGGAGCAGAGGGTGCTAGCTAAGAACCGCCGGCAGAGAGGTAATTAAAGCGCCGAATTCGACACACCCCGACGATGAGGTGAAGGTTATGTATGAGGAAGTTAGTATAGCCATACATACATCTAAAGCTCATTTCACAGTTGTGATGGGGGACTTTAACGCGAGACTAGGTACGCGAAATGACGCTGAGATGAAAATTGGTCCCTTCAGATTTGGACGACGGAACCACCGAGGCTACTTACTGGCTAACGTTATGGAGAAGGAAGATCTCTTTATGATGAACTCCATCTCCAGAAAACCACCCCAGCGTAAGTGGACTTAGACCGAAGGTTAAACTACAAGTGAAATAGACTTTATTCTGGCAGACAATCTGCACATATTAATCTAATGATGTCTCTGTGATCAGCAGGTTTAAAACCGGAAGCGATCACTGTCTTGTAAGAGGTACATTAAATATCAACGTGAAGCTGGAACGTGTACGCCTGATGAAGTCTACGCGTTTCGCGAGCCTGGAGTCATGCGTTTCAGTTGACGAGTTTAACACAAAGATGGTAACAAACAGCTGTTCACGAGGTAGGGTCAAAGTTCTTTAAGACCCACCCCAGTGGAAGATCTCAGGTTCTCTCAGAACATCACATCATCGTTCTAATGAGGGATCGGCGGTCTTCAAGCTTACTTAATATCAAAAAGAGAAACCCTTCAAAAAGTTGCGTGTCGTCGTGAAAGAGGCCTTAGTCCTTGTTGCACATTATGCGATTTGTACATTTTGCGTGTAGTGTTCATTCTGCGTTTTGTACATTTTGCGTTTTGTACATTTTGCGATTTGTACATTTTGCGTGTTGTGTTCATTTTGCGTTTTGTACATTATGCGCCGAAGGGTTTCAGATTAGTCACATATTTATCAAAATTCTGTTCTGGTGATGGGATCTACGACTAATTGAGGGCACTCCTCAATTTATAGGTATACATACCTATGGCGATACGATGTAACCAGCCAAAATTAAATATTAATGGCTATAGGGTATCCATTCCATACTACTTACTCGTTGTTTGTAAATAAAACTACACGACGAGGACACTTAGGACGTATAATTACATTCACTGTTTACAGAGTCCATAAAACGTCCTCCATGCAAGCGATGTAGCCACAAGCAATTTATTATGCCACGCGATATAATATATTGCCCAGGCTCGCGCTCACTAAACACGTCACCAATAGCAAAATAATAACAACGGACGCGTAAAGTCATTCCGATGGCTGTGATAACATACAAGTACAGCCAGCAAAAGAATTAGGTATACAGGGCGTAATTCTAAAACCTGTAATGTTCAATATTACAGAATGTTTAAGTTATTATCAACGTTAAATGATACCTGTATACATAGAGACCATACACGATCACGTGTACTTGATCAAACGTCAAGCGGACTTGACGCGGCATCCAATATACTTGATCGTGTATGGCCACGGTATAGCTATCTGGCCATAATAATATAGTTATCTCATGCACACTGGATGGCGCGTCAAGTCAAACTGTAGACTTGATAAGTACACTTGATCGTGTATGGCCACGGTAAGCTATCTGGCCATAATAATATAGTTATCTCATGCACACTGGATGGCGCGTCAAGTAAAACTGCAGACTTGATAAGTACACTTGATCGTGTATGGCCACGGTAAGCTATCTGGCCATATAGTTATCTCATGCACACTGGATGGCGCGTCAAGTCAAACTGCAGACTTGATAAGTACACTTGATCGTGTATGGCCACGGTAAGCTATCTGGCCATATAGTTATCTCATGCACACTGGATGGCGCGTCAAGTCAAACTGCAGACTTGATAAGTACACTTGATCGTGTATGGCCACGGTATAGCTATCTGGCCATAATAATATAGTTATCTCATGCACACTGGATGGCGCGTCAAGTCAAACTGCAGACTTAATAAGTACACTTGATCGTGTATGGCCACGGTAAGCTATCTGGCCATATAGTTATCTCATGCACACTGGATGGCGCGTCAAGTCAAACTGCAGACTTGATAAGTACACTTGATCGTGTATGGCCACGGTAAGCTATCTGGCCATATAGTTATCTCATGCACACTGGATGGCGCGTCAAGTCAAACTGCAGACTTGATAAGTACACTTGATCGTGTATGGCCACGGTAAGCTATCTGGCCATATAGTTATCTCATGCACACTGGATGGCGCGTCAAGTCAAACTGCAGACTTGATAAGTACACTTGATCGTGTATGGCCACGGTATAGCTATCTGGCCATAATAATATAGTTATCTCATGCACACTGGATGGCGCGTCAAGTAAAACTGCAGACTTGATAAGTACACTTGATCGTGTATGGCCACGGTAAGCTATCTGGCCATAATAATATAGTTATCTCATGCACACTGGATGGCGCGTCAAGTCAAACTGCAGACTTGATAAGTACACTTGATCGTGTATGGCCACGGTAAGCTATCTGGCCATATAGTTATCTCATGCACACTGGATGGCGCGTCAAGTCAAACTGCAGACTTGATAAGTACACTTGATCGTGTATGGCCACGGTAAGCTATCTGGCCATATAGTTATCTCATGCACACTGGATGGCGCGTCAAGTCAAACTGCAGACTTGATAAGTACACTTGATCGTGTATGGCCACGGTATAGCTATCTGGCCATAATAATATAGTTATCTCATGCACACTGGATGGCGCGTCAAGTCAAACTGCAGACTTGATAAGTACACTTGATCGTGTATGGCCACGGTAAGCTATCTGGCCATATAGTTATCTCATGCACACTGGATGGCGCGTCAAGTCAAACTGCAGACTTGATAAGTACACTTGATCGTGTATGGCCACGGTATAGCTATCTGGCCATAATAATATAGTTATCTCATGCACACTGGATGGCGCGTCAAGTCAAACTGCAGACTTAATAAGTACACTTGATCGTGTATGGCCACGGTAAGCTATCTGGCCATATAGTTATCTCATGCACACTGGATGGCGCGTCAAGTCAAACTGCAGACTTGATAAGTACACTTGATCGTGTATGGCCACGGTAAGCTATCTGGCCATATAGTTATCTCATGCACACTGGATGGCGCGTCAAGTCAAACTGCAGACTTGATAAGTACACTTGATCGTGTATGGCCACGGTAAGCTATCTGGCCATATAGTTATCTCATGCACACTGGATGGCGCGTCAAGTCAAACTGCAAACTTGACAAGTACACTTGATCGTGTATGGCCACGGTAAGCTATCTGGCCATAATAATATAGTTATCTCATGCACACTGGATGGCGCGTCAAGTCAAACTGCAGACTTGATAAGTACACTTGATCGTGTATGGCCACGGTAAGCTATCTGGCCATATAGTTATCTCATGCACACTGGATGGCGCGTCAAGTCAAACTGCAGACTTGATAAGTACACTTGATCGTGTATAGCCAGGGTAAGCTATCTGGCCATAATAATATAGTTATCTCATGCACACTGGATGGCGCGTCAAGTCAAACTGCAGACTTGATAAGTACACTTGATCGTGTATGGCCACGGTAAGCTATCTGGCCATATAGTTATCTCATGCACACTGGATGGCGCGTCAAGTCAAACTGCAGACTTGATAAGTACACTTGATCGTGTATAGCCAGGGTAAGCTATCTGGCCATAATAATATAGTTATCTCATGCACACTGGATGGCGCGTCAAGTCAAACTGCAGACTTGATAAGTACACTTGATCGTGTATGGCCACGGTAAGCTATCTGGCCATATAGTTATCTCATGCACACTGGATGGCGCGTCAAGTCAAACTGCAGACTTGATAAGTACACTTGATCGTGTATAGCCAGGGTAAGCTATCTGGCCATAATAATATAGTTATCTCATGCACACTGGATGGCGCGTCAAGTCAAACTGCAGACTTGATAAGTACACTTGATCGTGTATAGCCAGGGTAAGCTATCTGGCCATAATAATATAGTTATCTCATGCACACTGGATGGCGCGTCAAGTCAAACTGCAGACTTGATAAGTACACTTGATCGTGTATAGCCAGGGTAAGCTATCTGGCCATAATAATATAGTTATCTCATGCACACTGGATGGCGCGTCAAGTCAAACTGCAGACTTGATAAGTACACTTGATCGTGTATGGCATCCATTAGGTATTATTTAACTCTGCTAATAATGTAAACAAAATATGTAATTAAACATTACATAATATTTTAGAATCATTCCCTATATAACTAATTATTTTGCTCACTGTACAAGCACCTACCATATCTACTTACATTGACCGCATGCTATGACTCCACTATTTTCTAAAACATTACATGACCTTTAACACGAAAAATGATTTTTTTTTAACTTTTTGTGGTACACCAAAGCAAGGATTACAACAAAAACGAGAAAAATTGATTTTTCCAGAATTACGTATATACTTTTATTTTAAGCCAGCCTAAGCAGCCTGCAACTATTATCTGTAAATGGCCACCGAAGCATTACCACTTAACCGAGGAAACAATTCGCTATGGTTCCAACACTGCATTACTTACATCCTTTTGCATTCCGAATACATCCATAAAAAGATTATGGTGAACATTGAAATATAATGTCATAGAACAGACATCTCGAACAAAATGTGTGTCCCGCCCGGGAGGTTCTATTTTCAAAATTGAACCCCCGTTCTCCTTTCAAAATGGAACGAATCCATTGAAGATTGAAGCCACGTGGCGCCAATGCATTGGTACATACATGGTGTTCGCGGTGTCTGTTCTATAATAATACTTCAATGATGGTGAACCCAAAATTAGGAAAATTTCGTGTTGAGTTTTCTTGTTGAGGCTTTCGCTGAACAAATCTGAGATCAAAGTGAATAGTTTAAAAACGAAATACACTGTTTTATAGTGTCAATCTTGGTATTATTATAATTTAGGCTTGCACGATTTTACCCGATTTTGACACGATTTTACAAAAAGCTAAAAAAAACCGTTATAAAAATACTGTTCTCATAGCTGAAATCGATTAGCAATATCAATGGGCTGCAGTTGCCATTTAGTATCAGTTGGTACATGAGTATCTACCAATTAACTATTTATATAAAGACTTTGGAGGAATGAAAACTACTTACTAAGGCTTATTTATTTATCCATTATTCACAGATTACGTACGAACTACGAACCTATTGATAGTAGATAGATAGATAAAAGCAGAATAGACATCGCAATTTATAACAAACTGCGGTAAATGCTACACGATACGCCAATTTCAGGTTCAGGTAACGCCCAGGAAAAGGTTGGTAAGAAAGGTCAGAACACTATCAGCGCGACGTCATGTTTGAGCTTTTAGCTTCATGCAAAAGAAATTATGAGGAAAAATAATGGGCATATTATTTTTCTTATGTTATAGCAATTAGAATTGCTCACGGGCTTTTGTTCAAGCTTATACATACCTAGTCAGAACTAAGCAATGATGTTTAAATAAATATAGATACGTTATGCCCTCACAAATCAACCGAAAAATCTGTTCCGATGTCCGCAAGGCACGCTTTATTGCTTTATCGCACGTCTTTATCGCTCTCGCGTCAAAACTACATCGCTATCTCTTTCGTCACCTGAATAAGAGTTCCCAATTGGGAACTTTTTGAGTCACACAACGAGCGCGCTTATGACATATCTGCTTCTTTTTAATATATAATATCATTGGAACTAAGCAATATGTTGGAAATTGGTTTGACTGCTAGTGCTGTGCTTAGTAAGTTGTGTTGTGATCGTTAAATAGTAGTCGTTAAGCTTTATCGGAAGTCATCAGACAGTTCAACATACAGGATAGAGTTAAATATATTATAACGTTTCTACCTAAGTAGGGCTGCCATCACCTAAATCGTCGTCGCCAGACAAAGACTTCAAAAACCCCCTGACATTTGAACGAAAGTTAGATTTTACCCGGACAGCTATTATTCAATAGAAGCGAAGCAGTGTCCCTCGGGCGTCAAGCGAGCTACTTTTAGGGCGATCTCTTCCAGACAACCTAGAATCTAGGGACCCAGATATATTATTTCAATTAAGGAAAACTTTGGAACAAAATTGGTTAGGTTGCACCCCAACTCTCCCACGCTACCACCCTATTATAATATAATACATTCAACCGTTAAATATTTTTTCAAGCAATGGATAGTTGCATTGTCAGAGACTAAGTTCTAAGCAGGGGGAGACTCGATTAATCTTTGCTTCTTCCTTCTCGACAACGCGACGTGAAACCATTGGTTTTCCAGCTTTCCATTGGCAACAATGACCACGTACCCTACCAGTCACTCTTCTCTATTTCTTAAGTCTAACGTAAACGAAATGAACATAAATTAATATAGAATGTAATGTATCAAGGTGAAAGCTCGGCTCGGCACGGCGGTAGATACGATACGCTGTGATAGTGCCATCGGGATCATAAACACAAAGGTCAGGGTCAGAAAACACGGCGAGTCGACCTTCTCAGTTCATTTGAGAAATCCGTTGACTAATACCAATAGTAGGTACCTTGTAAAGGATTATAAACGTTATGTCCTAATGCTTTGGAATTGGAATACAGTCCTCTGCATGAGTGGAATGCAGTCCAAGGCTTTTCCCACATTTTCCGAGATAAAAGTACCCAGTATTTTATTCCAGGCCAAGGTCTACCTGTGTGAACAATTTCATGGAAATTAGTACACTAGTTTTGGTGTGAAAGTAGCAAACATCCAAACAAACCACATTTAAAATATTAGTAAAATCGCAGGAATTGTAAAGAAAAGAGTACTTCATGATATTGTTAAAGACAATGGTATGTGAACGTGAAGTCAATGCCTAATTTTTGTGTAGCCAGCCGACAAGAGAGCTGGTAACCATCTGATGGTAAGTGGTCGCCAAAATGATACTGTAATCAATGTAATACAACATGTACTATAGAAACGTACTGTTACGGGGAGGATTTAAGGAGGCTTTTTAAAAAAAAAACAATTAATTAATTGACACGGATCTGGAGGCAACCGTTTCCGATGGAGTTCTGAGGTAGACTGACTATCGACTAAGGTGGGAACTGGGACTAGGCAAGAGGTTGCTGACTCAGCCACACGAGTCAGCAGGACTTCCTACAATCTCCGGATGTAACACCTCCCCCTTTGAGAGGATACTTTGGGGTTCAAACACTCCAAAGTGTCTGTGGGTATTTAGGAGTTTCAGGGGTTTTAAATTCTGGTCCTGAGAGCAGCAGGGGATTTACTTGGTAGGGTTTCTTCTACTTCTGTTAGTTCTAGGTCAGGATTAGGTTGTGGGGGTAATTTACTTATATTAAATTTGAATTGGAAGGGTCGGTTGCTACCAGATTTACATAATTTATTATATATCAAATATAATAGAAGTAGCAATACAATTATTGATATTACAATTAATATTATTGAATAGTGTGTCCCATATTTAACTATATGCGGTGTCTGTTCTTTTTCAATGTTTTGTAAACTACTTAAGATGGAATTTATTTTAGTTTTGTGTTTAGAATTAAAATCATCGAGATCTACATTATGTAAATAAACAGGAGGCACACTATTTACTATCTTATTTAACTTAGATAAATTACAACAAGTGTCGTTGATCAGATCAAATTCTGGAAAATGGTTAATAGGTGAGGTAATATTAATTACATCTCGTTTTGGTATTAGCGTGGCGCTTTTACAATAAACTGTGCAATCTTTAGGAATGGTAAGTATTCCGGTACCCAAAATATTAGTCTCATACAACTTAGAGTTCAAACAATCAATTGATATTTTAGTAGGTTCCGATTGAACAAATATCCATTTATTATTTATCAATGGTTTCCAAATATCAAGTTTTCCGGATATAATTTTCGTTTCACACTGTATTGGTTTTTCATTGATCACTTTTGCTAACAGTTCACTTTCACAAGTAGTTTTCGCGTCGGTAGAATACACATTTTCAACATCACAAAGAAATATTCCAGGCATCACAAATTTACAAATTTCTAAGTTGTCGAAAACACAATAGTGAGATTTGTCTTTGGTCATTGCTATGTATTTGTTATCAGGTAGAATTAAGCTGAAAGAATTTGGGCTAGTCGGTTCATATGGTGTCGGCAGGGCGACGCTATGAAATAATACATATTCTTTTATATTAACTAACGGCACTTGTAATACAAAAATAATCTTATCATTAACATAATAGCATATTAACCTAGAAATTCTTAAAATAAGGTGTATAGAATTAATATTTAGGGATACAGGTAGTTCGAGGTCACTTGGTAGGTGTCTGTAGTTATTGATAAGCTCTTCATATAACTGTCTCGGTGTTATTATTGCAGGGTGCAAAATATTTTGACTGCTGAATAAGATAGCGTTAATTATATCTTCTAATTGAAACGAAAGGGTGAGTATTGAGGTTTCCAAAATACTAAGTATTTGGTTAACATCTGCGAGTATTCGTAATCCGTTAGTTATTTCCGTAATATTGCCGACACTTATTGAAAGCTTATCAATAGCTTTATTGAGGTTAATTTCATTATCCTTAATTTTATGTAGGGTGTCATTATAATAAGTCAGTGTTGACGAGGTGATCAAAATGTTTTCTTTCATCAACGAAGCCAACTGTTTTTCATTATTTTGTAAAGATTTTATAGCCTCATCATATTTCAATCCATCGTTTTCATCCAATGAACCAAAAATATGCTTTAAGATTGTACCTATTCCACTTATCCAGGCACTACGTTTAGATCTAGTATCAACTAGATGTGAGATGGAGGCGAAGTCTCTTCTCGCATCCTTGAATCGCGCTAATAACGGTTTTAATTTACTATTACATTCTGTGTCAATTTGTGTTATTCTAGTTTGGTTACATAGTTGTCTGGTAACATCTAAGGCTGTTTCAATATTCTGCAAGTGTGGATAGAAATGGGAGATGTCTACAGGTAATATAACGTTTAACTCAACGTTGTTAATCTTTAACGTCCCCAAATAATCATAGTACAACCCCGAGCTTGATGTTATCGGCTGGATGAAATCTTGATGACCTTGAACTGAGCTGCAAATAATATAATAACAAAGTAAGTAGATATGTTTAATAATATAAAATATTTATATTTCTCTATATTCTAGTTTACTCTATCCTATCTCTCATTTCCTTCTTCGTTCACTATTATATTCTTATCCTATACTATTTCAGATACCTACTTTAAATATAAGGTAAGTGTAAGGTAAATGTAAGGTAAGTGTAAGATAAATATAAGGTTGGTATAAGGTAAGTATAAGGTCGGTATAAGGTAAGTATGAGGTTGGTATAAGGTAAGTATAAGGACTGTATAAGGTAAATATAAGGTCGGTATGAGGTAAGTATAAGGTCGGTATAAGGTAAGTATAAGGTCAGTATAGGGTAAATATAAGGTAAGTGTAAGGTCATATTTTGTAATAAGGTCGTATTTTATAGTAAGGCCATATTTATAATAAGGTCATATTTATAAGGTCATATTTATAAGGTCATATTTTATAAGGTCATATTTTATAAGGTCATATTTATAAGGTCATATTTATAAGGTCATATTTTATAAGGTCATATTTTATAATAAGGTCATATTTATAAGGTCATATTTATAGGGTCATATTTTATAAGGTCATATTTTATAATAAGGTCATATTTTATATCTATTTAATTTATATTATGTTTTAGTTAATAATATGAATATATCCTATTCTTAAGTCTAACTAAAATTATAGGGTTACCTCAGCTAATTTTACTTGGTCAAAGTGGTGTGTGACATGACGTCGATTAATAAGCAAGGTAAGTGTGTTATTTCCGTTTATCTTCACCACTTTGTAGGGTCCTTTCCAGGCTGGTGAAAGTGCTTTACGCATTCTCAAGTGATTTTTCAGGTATACATAATCGCCAATTTTGTATCTAACTGGACGTGTACGATTATCATAATAGGTTTTGGATGATTCCTTGGATCTTCTGATAAAGTCCAAGGCTCTCTCTCGTGAATACTTCAATCTACTTTGAAGCATTCGGACATAATCAGGGTATGTAGCTCCAGGGACTTCCTCGTAAATTGAGCTTGGAATTAATGGTTTATTTCCGAACATTAGTTCGTGGGGTGTAAAGTGTGTTGTGGAATGGACAGTCGTGTTGTAAGTGAGCATGGCCGTGTAAACATACCGTGGCCAATTTGATTGCTCTTCGTCAACGAAAGACCTGAGGTACT
>OZ010693.1:4027656-4088310 GCA_963932265.1 Thymelicus lineola | reverse complement strand
GTTATCCCTCAGGAATAGGTCTATTTTCCGGGATAAAAAGTATTCTATGTTCATTCCCGAGCTCAATTATATGTCTGTACCAAATTTCATCAAAATCGGTTCAGTGGTTTAGGCGTTATTGAGTAGCAGACAGAGTTACTTTCGCATTTATAATATTAGTATAGAAGTATAGATAAAGGCCAGTATCTATAGGTATTAAATAAAAATAGCTGACCTAAATACCTATAAAAACCCTCTTACATAATTGTATATTAAATCTGATTATAATGCGCGCGTGTATGAAATTGCAGAATCGTATGTATAACATAGAGCATATAGGTAAACATATAAGACATATAAATATAATATGTCGAACATAGCGAATAATAGGGATTGCAATCCGGAAAACCGGATCCGCTAATCCGGCATATCCGGAGTAATTTTATGTACCGGATCTGGTAAATATGAACCGTACCGTGTTGTCGATGGCACCCACGACAGTGACACAGGCAATAGTAGTATGTAGTGTGAATAGTGGAAAATAGACTTTATCAATGAACCGTATGAGACTAATGCATTGTTTTAGTGGTCTCAAACCACCTTCGGATTGTTGCCTCTCAAATGATACCATTTTGAGGCATATCAATTGGATGGTTTCAGAGTCTATAAAGGACATCCGTACATACATTTTTTGTGCTTTATATACAGGGTGAATTTTTCAAGTATGCGTGGATGGCTAAATTCTAAACTACGAGGAATATCGAAAAATGATCAAAGGAGTCTCGGTGCCGATTTTGATGCAAACTAAAACTGCATCATTAGATTTAGGAAAAATTAATATTCCAAGCCAGGAATCATACCTGTTGATTTTGAAAAAAAATCTCATCCTGCATTATTACACCACTAGCTATTACCCGCGGCTACGCCCGCGTGATCAAAGGGAATTAACAATGAGTTGTTCATCAGACATGACACATTTCTGGTGGATAAATAAATGACAGTTCCACGATTAAAAGATACTTAGAGGAACCAGAGGTAATGCTGACCGCAGATAAAGTGTACGTACACTGACATACTGGAGCTTTAAGTTAACTTCGATAGAAGTGTGCTGGTGAAGATTAATGCAGGATCCACCCATCTTGCTTACGTGTACAGCCAATTCTAAAGTGGAGAGCGCATATAAGTGTGATTTGTTTTCCAAAAGGGGTGTATTTTTTTCTTTTAAAGTGTTTCCAGCCATACACGGCCTAGGACACAGAACAGAGCACTATTTTAATACGCTACTGTAGACGATATTATGTGTTTTTCCACTTGGGGATAGAATGTAAAGATTCTGGGCACTGGACATACGCGAACATGCTACATACAATTGACCATGGGAGAAGCACGGTTTTTTCTAAGTTCACCCCCGCTACCTTTAATGTTTGCCCTTGCGCTTTGTTAATGGTCATAGCGAAACTAAGCTTAATAGGAAATTGCAGCCTTTTGAAGTGGAATGCAACATCTGTGGGAATTATAGGGATTCTTGGGATCATTACATTTTCACCCTTTCTTACGCCGGTTAAGATGGTGGCACTAATTATATTCCGTCCAAGTTTTGTGACGCGAAGTCTCATTCCGTTACATAATCGAAGGGCATCTAAATTTCGCATAAGCATGACTGGGGCACCTAACTTTAATTGGAGCTTATGTGAGGGTACACCAGACAGCTCAAGTAAATTTAGGATATGATGTGCACTGTTCTGTGTCAATGACTGTGTCTATTAATAAATATTCTGTCGTATCTCCTGTTACTTCACTCAATATGTGTGAATTTATTTTGTTTACAATATTGTTTTTAGGTGCTAGAATCGCTCTTTCACATAGATATTGATCTTCATATATATTGTTTTGTAAATCTGGGTAAACACTTGCAATTAGTTCTGAATTACTCTGTACTAAGTTACAAAAATTTTCCGTTAGTGTCTCACAGCTCTCGGCATCAGTTTCCAAACGCCCATCTCCAATTTTTAATAGTGTTTCAGCATAATTTCCAGCATTCATGTCATTGTACAGATGCACCCTCATGTTCGTTGTGAGACTGAATTTTTTTACCCTGTTCCATAGAGTAGACGACTTGAGACATGCTTTTATTTCATCTGCAGGTGTACCCCCTGAATCACTGCCATAGTTTGGCTGAAGTCACCAGCCAATAAAACAACCATCCCTCCCATAACATCGATACTGCTGCGCAAATCCTGGAGCGTTTGATTTAGTGCTTCTAAAGCTTTTTTGTGCGCTATAATACTTTCATCCCATACTAAGAGCTTACATCGTCATAGCATTGTACCCCGTGCGCTATTTTACTAAAATTACAGATAGGTGATTCTTCCTGGGCGAGATTTAATGGTATTTTTATGTCCCGATCTACTCCAAAAAAAGTCATTTGAAAGCAGGAGTTACATTTTCGGATCCTATTTAAAAAGCGCCGTGACTCATCAGCATCACCTAAAAATAGAGTTTTTAAAGGCTCTTCTGGCATTCCGAGTACGGAAAGGAAAACTTTGCCATTGCTACAGCACATACCTGCGGTCTCATCTTTCCATTTTAATGCACTGCAGAAACGACACGTCTTGCCCATCAGTCCTATAACGATTAACCTGTGATTTTTATAATCGATTATCGGATCATAATTATCGTCACACAGAAGAATTGCTTTCTAGTCTCTTCTAACATAAGTACATTTATATATAACTATAGTATATAACACATATTGTTTATATAATAACACACACACACACACACACACACACACACACACACACACACACACACACATTTACTCTACACTTGTTTTTTTCCTATTCGTTATCTCATAATACGTAATTCATTATCTCATTAATAAGTTAAACTGTACTGTAAAATTTAATAAGAAACATGTTTAAGAGGAAGGTGTTGGTCTTCCACAACACAGGGAATCCTAGTGTGGGACCAACGATCCTCAACCCCATGACTTTGTATAATTTGTTTCAATAAAGTTTATTATTATTTATTATTTATTTATTTAATTAAATGCTGCGTCATGAAATACCAACCAATTATTTCTTTGAAAATTATGGCGTCGTTCTGCTTGGAGCTGTACATTTGAATCTCTGCGCGCCTGTGCTTGTTCAGGTGTATCGGATGCCCTCAAAGCAGCTTGTCATTTTGCTTGTTCACCGAGTCTTTTCTGAGTTTGAGCAGGTGTTTCCTCAGCTCAAGAGCTACAGCAAAAGGCTACTCGATAACCTTTGCTCAGTTTGAGCAGGTGTTTTTGCAGCTCTTAAAGCGGCCTGACGTTCTGCTTGTTCGAGTAGCCTTTGCTCAGTTTGAGCAGGTGTTTCCGCAGCTCTTAAAGCAGCTTTACGTTCTGTATGTTCTTGCCTCCTTAGTTCAACATCTTCAAGAGATTCTTGCGATCGAGCTAATCGCATGGCTTGTGCTTTAGAAGACACTATTTGAAGGCTGGACTTACGTTTGTGAGGCATTATAAATCAAACAGATAAACTACTTAAAGAAAAACTAAATAACTAAAAACTACTAAAAGGAAAAAATCATACAGAAAAACTACTAAAAGAAAAAGTAATAACTTAAAAATACTAAAAGGAAAAAATAAAGCAGTCTAATTAAAAAAATACAACACAAAATGTGTTATCCACTTTAAAAAAAATATCTAAAGTAACTAACTACTACTAACTAAGTAACAACTACTACTAACTAACTAAACAGATAAACTACTTAAAGAAAAACTAAATAACTACTAACTAACTAAAAGGAAAAAATCATACAGAAAAACTACTAAAAGGAAAAAACAAAGCAGTCTAATTAAAAAAATACAACACAAAATGTGTTATCCACTTTAAAAAAAACTTACATCTAAAGTAACTAACTACTACTAACAAAGTTAAAACTACTACTAACTAACACAAAATGTGTTATCGACTTTTAAAAAATTTAAAATTAAAAAAAAACTATTTAAAGTTGTAAAATAAAGTAAATTAAACAAATACAATACAAAATGTTAATAAAAGTCATAAAATATCTAAATTCTAAAGCCTACTATCCCTAAAAATAATCAATATTCTAAGCTAAAACAACAACACATAACAGTCAACAAAACCAATTCACAAAGCAAACCAAAATCAAATCGTATGTCTGTATTGACTTATTCCTTTACAATATTAATTTTTAACCAAAACACAACCATTTATCCAGCGCGAATTTAGAATTAGTTGCCTATGACTTTAGTAATTTACATGTATCATTTGATAGCGTGTTTCAGAACTTGCAAATGAATTTTACTAACGCCATCTATTAACAAAATCCGGAACTAAATATCTAGCAACTAACAAAACATCGAGGTTCCCATGGAAATGAGAGGTTTTACTGCGGTAAAAAGTAGCCTACGTTACTCTCCATCCTCCTAACTATCTCCACACACAAAAATCATACCATATAATAGCTTCGTTGCGACGTGAAAGAGGAACAAACAAACAAACAAACAAACAAACACACTTTCGCATTTATAATATTAGTATGGATTCGATAATGTTGCTAACAAGGATCATAGGGATACTCACGGTGATATAAGCGCCGTAGTGTCCACTGCCATCTGTGATATTGATGGGGTGCTGCAAGTCAATGTCGGTGCTCAGCTCGGCAGGCCACGAATCGGGGATCGTAGCGTCTGGTGCTCCCAGCTGCCAGTATACCTGGGTACGAGGACAGAAGAAATAATGGTACTTATAATAAGTACAGAAGGTGAACTCCGCAAAATCATTTAAATAAATAGCGACTCTAGCTCCAACGTAATAAAGTGTAATTCAGGTCGCACAGCGCTAATCAAAAACGCTTATTGAGTTGCCTTCCTTTGTAACACTATCGCTTATCCTCTCTGGCAATGTGAGGGTTGTCTTTTTTGAAAGAATAAAATTAATCTGAAAGTTTAGTGACAATATGTGTCATAGATTACGAAAGTATGACAGCCATTATGAATTTTCTGAATTAGCCAGACATGTCGAACGCGGCATGTACTTGTAACGTCATACATAGCTAAAATGCGAAGTGCGCCAGGCTTGGTACGAGTCACATACGATAATGGAGGCCATACACGATGTGTACTTGATCAAGCGTCAAGCGGACTTGACGCGGCATTCAGTATACTTGATCGTGTATATACCACGGTAAGCTATCTGGCCATATAGTTATCTCATGCACACTGGACGGCGCGTCAAGTCAAACTGCAAAAACAAGTCAAACTGCAGACTTGACAAGTACACTTGATCGTGTATGGCATCCATAAGGCACATCACACGGTGACGTCGAAACTTACACCCGACCTGAATCACACTATCGAAGTTTTCTACATCGCTTGCATATAATATACAAGTTCCAATGAAAAACAAACTCAGAGATTTAAAGAGAGACAACTTTCAAAACTTATAAAAGCAACAAGTACACTACCGGTACACTAACGGTATCACTAAATGCCTGGTGCGACCGCGGAATCGTTAAGAAGGAAGTTCTGTTATCTCCTCATTTAAATTCGTAAAAAGTGTTTTTTTCCAAATATATATACAAAAAACTTATGTACTTTGTATCCTTAAAAGTGATATGAAACAGTAACATTAAAAAATCAACTATACAAACTTATTTAAAGTGTAATTACACGTTTTTAATTACCGGTGAACACAAAATAATAGCAAGATAACAGTGCCGTGTGCAAGTGCAGTGCTAGTGACTCAGTGCCAACTACAGTGAGTTCATTGACCCCTAGAAGACTGGAGGACTCGTTGGCCAGAACATAGTGAAATCATAGCAATAATTTCGTCACTTGCGGATGAGCCTGCGTGGTGTTAATTGCGTGGTAAAGAACGCTCGGTTTTGCGAACGTTGTTGTGCCTAAGTTCGATCCCTGCAACCTGCACTTTTTTTTTTATTATATTACATGAATGTGTTGGACTTTTTGAGTATTAATTATATAAAATATTCGAAAACTTTTAGTAAATACATTTAAATACATTTGAAAAAAAAAAAAAAAAATTATATATATTTTCGGTCATGAGTTCGGGCAACGGAAATATAACGCATCGTGCAAAGAAAACCCCACCCCTGATTTCGTCAGCTCGTCAAGAGGTTCCAAAGAGCTTAAATGCCTCAGATAACTCCAGTCAAAATGTTTTACTAGACGGAATCAAGGATTATATTAGAGGGCTGTTAGACAACCAGACGGAAAGCATTAGACAGGCAATTGCTGAGGTCAAAAGCGCCATAGAGTGCCAGAACCAGCGTATAGAGCAGCTGGAGGCTCGAATTACTTTGCTGGAGTCGAGGGCGGAGGTACCACAACCAACGGGTGCGCGAACGTTAGAGGACACAGTAACACAGCTACAACTTGAGCTTGCAGATAGAGACCAAGCAATCCTATCCAACGATATAGAGGTGATTGGCTGTCCGGAAGAAGCAAACGAAAATTGCATACACCTTGTCTTGACCCTCTCAAAAAAAATTGGGGTGGATCTTGATGAAAAGGATATTGTGTGTGCGGGACGAGTGGGACCCACGCGGAAGGTAGTCACAGGCGGGCCTCCTGTGCTTCCTCGACCTCTTGCTGTTCGCCTGGCCCGCCGATCTCCACGAGACGCCCTGCTACAAGCAGCTCGTACACGACGAGACCTTAATACCGACGGCCTTAAACTGCCTGGACCTACGAGAAACCTCTATATTAATGAGCGCCTGACAAAATACAATCGCCAATTATTTCAGCAAGCTAGAGCATCAGCACGTGGCGATAAAAAATTCAAATATATTTGGATACGAGACGGAAAGATATTTGCACGTCAAGATCAAGGACAACCCAGATTCAGGATACGCACGGAATTTGATATTGAAAAAATTTTTGGAAAACTTCATAATTAACTTGTCATAATTGACAATTTTACCGCCCTTGAAATTTACACAAAACACATACATCCCTTATTCATACAACTTATTACATAAAAACACGGCTTACACAAATATAAAATTACACAACACAATATTATACACTTCAATTTTATACATTTATCTATAAACATTTATTTGTCACATATCTCTAAACAACTACAAAAACTTCATACAGCATCTCATATTCATACAGCTTTAACAACAAAATCTAATATAACCAACATACATATACCTAATATCCATAGTTTCAAACAATAATAATAATTATTATTTTTTCTTCTTAACTTCACAGATAATATACAATTAAATAATTCTTTTTATGAAAGATCATAGAACTGAAAAAAAGTATCTAAGATTCGGCTTACTGAATGCGAGATCCTTGAACACAGGCGAAGATGAGCTTCTCATCACCTTCCTCAATCACTCACCTGATATTGTGGCAATAAACGAAACATGGATCAAAACAGGAGAAGAGATTCTCGCACCCATAATTCCTAACTATAAATTTTTACATAGGGCTAGACAAGGAAAAAGAGGGGGAGGGGTAGGTTTTTATGTTAGAAAAGACATCAAAACAACAGTAGTAAAAATTCCTCCGTCATTATTGGAGCAGATGTGGCTAAATGTAAAACTACCAGGGGTAAACATAGCTATAGGTACGGCCTACAGGCCAGAGAATGTCGGAGTCTTGGAGGCACTGGATGCCCTTGATGCGTCCTTGAACATTTCAGCACATTGTGACTTCACGTGCATTCCCGGTGACTTTAATATAGATGTTTCTAGTACGGATTCTTTAAAGTTAAAAGATCTTTTAAACTTTTGCCACCACCATAATCTGAGACAATTGGTTGACGAACCTACTAGGGTAACAGATGCTACGCAGACAATACTAGACCTTGTTTTAACAGACAACCCCCAAAAATGCAAAGGTATAAAAGTGATACATAACAACTCTTTGAGTGATCATGCATTAGTTCTAGTCGATTTCGATATTGAAAAACCCAAAATTATCAAAAAATTTAAATTTCTTAGATTGCTCAAAAATATAGACCCCGATGATTTTGAAAAAGATCTTAATAGTATACCGTGGGAGTCAATCAGTACTTTAGATAATGTAAATGACATGGTGTATAATTTTAATGAATTTATAATCAAGTTATTTGACATTCACGCCCCAATCCGCAAATTAATTATTAAAGATAAACCAAAGCCCTGGATTACTGACGTAGTAAAACTGATGATGAGTTTGAGAGATGAAGCTCTAATAAAAGCACGCAAGAATAAAAACTCTTCCAAAGATTACTATCGCAACCTTAAGAACTTCGTCACAGCGTCTATAGAAAGAGAGAAAAAGGCATACTTCAACTATTCCATTAATGAAAATATAAAGACACCCGCGTTACTATGGAAAAATATAAAAAATACTGTTCAACTCGACAGTAAATATTCAAGTATCATTCCCGAGAATTTAAACGATCCGGAGAAAATTAACGATCACTTTCTTACATTACCAGATAATACTAATACAGACCAAATGGAAAATTCAATCAATTTAAATATTCAACCAGACAAAATTCTAAATATTAAAACAGTGACAGAAAAGGAGGTGAGGAAAATTATTTACAATATTAAGACAAAAGCATTAGGATTAGATAACATAGATATAGATATGATTAAGATGACTCTAGATGTGACTCTTCCTACCATTACAAAAATTATAAATAGGTCAATAGAATCAAATCAATTTCCATCATGTTGGAAAGAGGCAAAAGTTAGGCCAATACCAAAGAAAAACAGCGTAACTGAGTTGAAAGATCTCCGACCTATATCAATTCTGCCTGTTTTATCTAAGGTATTGGAAAAGGTTGTCTTAACCCAGGTACAAGAATTTGTTGAGACCCAAAAAATAGTACCAAAGTTCCAGTCTGGCTTTCGAAGAGGCTACGGAACAGAAACTGCCCTTCTTAACGTTACAGATGATCTTACTGAAGCCTCGGATAAGGGGATGAGCAGCATAATGGTGCTCCTTGATTATTCCCGTGCCTTTGATTGTTTACAACCAGATCTCCTTTTAGAAAAGTTAAGGTATTATGGCTTCTCAAACAACACCTGCGCATGGTTCAAATCCTTTCTGACACACAGGCGACAAAGAGTGGTTACTGAAGACATAAACGGTGAGCTGAAGGTATCAAGTCTGAAAACACTAGAAAAAGGTGTACCACAAGGTTCATTACTTAGTCCTGTTTTATTCACTATTTTTACTGCTGATCTCCATGTACATATTAAGCACTGTAAGTACCACTTGTACGCAGATGACACACAACTATACTACTCGTTCGATAGTAAAGATTCACGAGAGGCTGTAAACAAAATCAATGAAGATCTTAGTAACATTAACACATGGTCGAAAAATAACTCACTTCTTCTTAATCCGATGAAATCGCAAATGCTAGTATTAGGTACAAAAATGCAAATTAATAAAGTGCTAGATAACGAAATGGAGATAAAAATTGAAGATGTTGTAATTGAGAGGGTCAACTCAGCTCGTAATCTTGGATTAATTATTGATGGCCAACAAAAATATGTGCAACACATAAATAATAAAATTCGAACTGCGTTTTTTAAACTTAAGACACTTTATAAAATCAGAAAATATATCAGTGAGAAATTACGTGTGCTCTTGTGTGAATCGCTAGTACTTTCTCAGCTTAACTACTGCAGCTCTATCTATGGTCCAAGACTTATGGCCAGTACAGCGAGAGCGATACAAAGAGTACAAAACGCCTGTACACGTTTTTGCTTCAATATTGGTAGAAGAGAATATATTACCCCGTATTTGAATAATCATGGCATTTTAAATATGAGTGGAAGGAGGGAACTTCATTTCGCCTGTGTTACTCAAAGGGTGATATGGAGCAAAAAGCCTGAATATTTATTCGAGAAGCTAGTATGGGTCAAGGATTTGGCAATACGAAATCGGCGTAAGGACGATCTTTTAAAGTTGCCCAATTACAATACTTCTCGGTACCGGGGATGTTTCAGGTTCTCTGCAGCAAAAATCTGGAATGATTTACCACCTCCAATGCGATTGAAAATGAGTTCTGGAACATTCAAATGTAAGTACCGATTGGCTTTGTTAAAAAGGCAAATTGCTGCAGAGAATTTGAACCATGCCTACTGGAAACTCCTTGATCTCAAAAGTTTTTTCTGATCACAGTAATATTTACGCACGCACACACACACACACACGCACACACACACACACACACGCACACACACACACACACACACACACACACACACACACACACACATCTACACACTAAAATAAGGGTGTCAATAATCATCTTTGTTTTTTTTGTTTTTGTTAATTTATATATATTGTTCGTTTAATAGTTAAGGAGGATTTTTTTTTTTTATTGTTGAAAATTATGGAAGCCGGGGACATGTGAACTTAACTCCCGTCCACCAACAAAGGGAAAGGGAGTGGCTGAAAAACAGCGCTGCATAGGACCACTGTCCTATGTCAGTACAAGCTGAGCCACTTCCTTTTGCCCACAAACCTTTTTGTAACTAGAATTAATTTTTTTTTTTCACTTATTGTAACGTTACATTCTGTGTGTGGCAATAAATAATTTTTATTATTATTATTATTATTATTATTATTATTATTTAGAATTTCTGGAACATTACTCTGTGGCGATTTTCCGCCATTTTACTGATTACGTACTCTTGAGTGCTTACCGAAGAACGAAAATGAGGGAAACTGCGACATTCGATTAATACTACTTATTTTATTGATTGCAATAAAAGCAATTAATTGAACAGAAAGTTGGAAAGTACGAAAACGTAAGTACGAACCAGAAAGAAAAACGCTGACTTAGCAACGATAGCGCAATAAACTCGATTTTAATGTTTCTGAGCAATAAACTTGACCTCCAATGCGGAATTACATTTAATTGACGCTATAAACATTTTAATACGAACATTTTCCAATTGCTTTTTTATGTTCAACGAGGCAAGATTACTAATGCCGTTTCAGGGTATTTTCTAGGGTTTTTTTATGGAATTAGCCGGCAAACGAGCTGACGATCAACCTGATGGTAAGTGGCTATCGTCGCCCATGGACATCAGCAACACCAAAGGCATCACTGATGCGTTGCCGGCCAAGAAAGAGAGAAGAAAAAGAAAGAAAGAACTGGCTTTCAAGCCCCCAGCCGGAACACGGCGAGTCGTTTGGCGGCTGACTTATGCTCCAGGGTGGTAGCTATCCAGGCAAACCCGATGGAGAAATAATAATAATAGTAATAATGGTATTATTTAACAATAAAAATCAATATTACCAATATAATCCCTCCGAAGGGCTTTACGTAATTGTCATAAATACTGTGTATTTTGTTTACAAAGTATCCGAAAAATAAATCTGAGGACCATGAAACGCCTAAACAGATCTTCATAAATTGTAGCTAAGAATCATCTCGATCACGTGAGCTTTCAAAGAAATAAAACCGCATCGTAATCGCTCCATTCATTTAGGAACTACTTAAATCGTCTTGTCACAATCGAGACCCACGTCAATACAATCCAGGTCACACTGTTAGTGTTCTAACAGGTATGACCTGTACAAAAGCTGGATACATCTTGTAACCTTGTTACAGAGCGAAATGCAACCGAGGCCACCATCGAACTTGTGAAACTTCTCTATTAAATTATCTCTAAATTGAATTTCATGCTATTTCGAGATCGAGTCATTCGTGTCTCGTGAGAGATAAACAAACATGTTTACTTAACTTAAATTTTCAAATTGAAGGTAAGTGGTTTAAAGTTAGCCCTGTTCGTTGAGAAACCTGCTGAATAACATGTCAAGACAGTTTACCTAAACTCAAAAACTAAAAAGGACCTCCTTTTTAGGGTTGCCAGGCCAACCTAAGGGTGAATACGGGAACCTGTTACTAAGATACCGTTGTCCGTTTAACTCTGAAGGTGTGTCATAAGCCGTTATCTCTTAAATTAAACCATTATAGGTAGACCCAAAAAATGTGGTCCTGTACTTATTATAGGGACGAGTTTTAGTATTACCAATAAAAGTTATTGGAAATTATTACGAACTTTCAACGAGAATTTGAAGTGTTTTGGATTAATTATCAATTTGGCATAATAGCTATTTCCGTAGCTATAGTAGCCGTTGCCAACTCACGTATATGGGTTTAGCTAGTAAGTTTAATCCCACCAAAAACATAAATGTAAAAAAGGAGAGCCAAGTTCAATACAAAAGTTATGCTTGGCTGTGGGCTTCGCCGCAAAAAGAATGGAGATCTAAATGAGTGCCAAGTTCTATGCAAAATCTAAATATGTATTTATAGGAACAAAATAACATTATGAACAAGTATTAAACTCTATTTCTTTGCTTTATTGGATACCTATAACAATTGCTGTTATTTAAAAAAGTGAGATCTTAAAGTAGGTTAGATTTGACTTGGCCAGTTTTTATCAGAATTAAAATGTTGAATATCTTTATAAAATGACTGATGTAATGAAAACTGGCCAAGTCTAACCTACTTTAAGATCTCACTTTTTTAAATAACAGCAATTGTTATATTAATAACAATATTATTGAGCCCCGCGTGCACAGAGGCCTTAGTGTGAGTTTTACGTGAAATAACGGGCTCACAATGTAAATGCGAGTTGGCTAAGATTTGTATGGGGCCGAAGCTTTTCTTTTCACTGCCGCTAGATGGCTCTGCTTCGGTCCCATACAAATTTTGTATGGGGACACCACTTATTTTTCTACTTTTTTTAATTTTTGATTTTTTCCTACGCTTACACACAATTACCAAGCTGGATTCTAAATTTCATCCTTCTAGGTTATCTGGAAGTAGGTTAGATTTAGGTACTATAATTATGTCAGTCAGTCAGTCAGTGCTAAAATTTACGACTTTTTGACCTCCATATCTTTATAACCGTTTGAGCTAGCTTCATGAAATTTGGTCTTCTACATGTCCTTATGAATATAATTAAACAAACGTAGTTTTATGTGTTTACGTTAAAGAGGTTTTGAGTTATAAAAGGGTCAAAAGTGGCACCAAGTGGTTCGTGTAATATTACACTCGGCGCTGGCTAGCCAGTTCCTTTGCTTGAACTTGGCTTGACACGCTGCCGCGTGTCTAGATTTACCGAGACTAAAATTATATTCTTAAAAACATGAGCATGCCAGGTTTTAATACAGGTAAATTAATTATCATTTTATTTATACTTAACATAGCTAAGAACACTCAATAAAATCATCTTTTAGACAAAAAAATAGATAAAAATAAGTTCATCCGTTTGGGAGCTATGATGGCACAGATAGACATACAGATACACAGACACACAGATACACAGACACACAGATACACAGACACACAGATACATAGACACGTCAAACTTATAACACCCCTCTTTTTTCGTCGGGGTTTTAAAAATGGAGATTTCAGTGCGACTTTAATATATTTGCATTTAATAACGCGTGCAATGGAAGTAATTAACACCATAGCTTGCAACATACCAACTCTATTACTTAGGGCCGCACTGACTGGTACAGCATGGCATTTTTATGTGACGAATAGAAAACCTTAATTATAGCACATTAAGGTTGAAATTAATGCTAAGGCACATCGTCAACAATTTTCGGTAGCTACGATGAGCTTGCTCATTGAGCTCATTGAAATTTCTACCTTATCCTCATACAATTAAGGTATAATTCTTTTCGTCACATAAAAACGCCTAAGCATGCCGTGACGCCAGTCAGCGCGGGCCCTTACTCAGCAAAAAACATAGACGATTACTATCGCTACAATACTGTTAACACACACGTACTTGTACACGTGACATTGTCAAAGGTCCTAGGTTCTGTGGTTGGAATAGTGCCCAAGATATTAACTTGAGCTGTTTGTGTCTTTAATAGAAAAAAAGAAACAGGTACTCACTTCAAAAATCTTGCCTAAATCGGAAGCCAGGCATGAACAATTATAGGCGACTATACCGAGCTCCTTCACCTGAGGACAAATATTTCATTTAATTGTTGTGTATTTAATAGACTATGTATTTATATTATATTATGTCTCTGTGATCTGTTTATAACAGATTACTTGAAAACACTCAGTACAAAACTAAGAAAAATACAGAATAAATCAGAAAATTAGCAGATTATGATGACCGCTACAAGTATACATAATAATAATAAGGAGTAATCTAATACCTTTAAACGAGCAATTCTTGTATATATATATATAATTGGAATCTCGGAATCGGCTCCAACGATTTTCATGAAATTTAGTATATAGGGGGTTTCGGGGGCGATAAATCAATCTAGCTAGGATTCATTTTTAGAAAATGTCGTTTTATCGGTGTTTTCAGGTAATGATAAACTTCTACAATATACTCTTCCTGACATCTATTGGCAAGTACCAATACTAAAGCTACTTCAGTAAATTTTTGTTGTTAAGCAACACTAAACCGAGCAAAGCTCGGTCATCCGGGTACTAATACCTAATAAGTGTCAAAGCATGCATTGTATACTATCTATACCCACAGTCAATTTTATAATAATTTAATCCCATATTAATTATCAAGATGCAAAAAAAAACCATAAATATTAGTTAATGAAATACGAAAAGCCTTTGAATAACATAATCAGAAATTAATAAAGTAAGGCAGAGATAAAATGATTGAATGGAAAATACATAGAAATGGACTGTATATTCAGTCAGACTAAGCGTCTTTTATGATAACAGGAAATAATCGGATTTAGATAATTAATTCTACAGATGCGAGCGACGGATTCATTAAACCAATTTCTTTATTATAAATTGATTTTATAGATGAGATTTCCACGCGTATACCTAATGTAATATATTATCTGCATATAACTATATCATACAAAGTAATTGTTTGCTTTTTATTTGATCATTTTGATTAAATTGAAGCAAATTTCTATAGTAAATTAAAATAAATTTTTGTCTTGTTTTATCTCAAGTAACTAAAGTTTAGTTATCATTTTTAGTGTTACTTTTTATGCCAATTTTAAATGACTATCTTTAAAACTCACGTAGTTCATGAAAGAGAGATGGCGCTATATTTGCTTGCATGAAAAATATACCAAAGAGACCAATGATTTCAGAAGGGAACATTATATAATGTTCTAATGATTTCATGTGACCAACTGTCAACTAAGTGTGAGATAGACTTACCTGCGTGAGCGACCGCCAGTCCATATTGGCGCTTCCTATGTAGAAATGAGCTCTGTCCACTATCCAGAACTTGGTGTGTAGAACGCCGCTTCCCAACAACTTTGAGAAGTTTAGACTCCTCACCTGTACAGACGTTTACTTACAACTACACAATATGAAGTAACATTGATATAGTCCATTTCTTACGAGTCCTATTTGATAAACAATCTTACGCCCCAACTCAGAGACAAAAATGGTTACTTAAATCGTTCCTAAGTAAAGAATCACCATACAAATTCTGTACTAAGAGGAGCAATTTAAGTAACCATTACTGACTATGAGTTGGGGCGTTGGTGTCTTTTTATTGTAATTTTTAATTAAGCTGATTTAAAATGAAGACGCATATACATTTAAGGCCAAAACTAATTAAATTAATTTATACTAATATTATAAAGAGGAAAGATTTGATTGTTTGTTTGCATTGAATAGGCTCCGAAACTACAGAACCGATTTGAAAAATACTTTCACTGTTGGGAAGCTACACTATCCCCGGGTGACATAGGCTATATTATATTATTTTTTTACTATTTTTCCCAAAGCGAAGCGAGGACGATTTCCTAGTATTTCAATGAAAGAGTTAGGCTTACATTGTTTACCAAATAGTAGGTACTCGTCAAAAAATGGAGTATATGCTGACTATGTGAGATAAAAATAAAATCCACTTTTCCATACTGACTTCTTCCCCCTATCCCACGGGAACACAACCACTACTCGAAATGGAAAGTATACTACGTGTTATGGATGAACTATGTTATAAACTATTCATGTGCCAAATGGTATAAATCCCTAAAGTAGTTTTTGCATCAAAGGTACATTGAAATAATCTTAAATTAAAATTTAAAAAACCCCCGACAGCTTTATTTACACTAAACATAGCTAAGAACACTCTCAATAAAGTCAGCTTTCAGACAAAAAACTACATCAAAATCGGTTCATCCGTTTGAGAAGTACGACGGCACAGACAGACATATAATTACACAGACACATCACACTTATAACACACTTCTTTTTTCGTGGGGGGTTAAAAATGTGCCTTCTTATGCAACTTTTTGAGAAACAAGCCCTTTGATTGAAGTGGAAGTTGCATCAGGAACACCGAAGGCACATTGCTGACCAAAGAGGGACCCGTTTTATTTATAGCTATAACTTAATACTAGCTTTTTATAGCCTAAAGGGAAGACGAAAAGGACAGCCCACGTAATATATGTGGCCAATATAATTGACCAAGTCAAGAGTTGTCCTACGTTTCAATACGAAAGATTTAACTTAGCCAGCGACGTAACTGAGCCTTTTTAGCGAGTTATAAGGCTCTGAGTAACGCTTATCTTTAGAAAGAGGAATGGCCTAAAAAACTGTATTTAAAATTGAAATCGGAAGTTGAAAGATGCTATCGTTCGTTAAAATAGTTAATAGATTTTTTTTAATGACTCACCTGCGCTGCTTTTTTCCTAACTAAATATTCAGTATCTACATTAGGATATAACTTAGTGGGCCAGTTTTGAGCAATTTTCAAATCTATGTTCCTTTTGGTTCCTGCGGCGAGTAGAGCTTGGAACACTTGCTCTCCCTAGAAAAAAAAAATTGTAATGAAGAAAAGATAATGATAATGAAATGGAATAAAATATACAAGTGATTTTTTCAAGTGTATGTTAAATCCTAAACTAAACTCTCGGGCTCGATTTTGATGAAAACTAAAACTGCATCATTGGATTAGATCATTTTCGTGCTTTTTTTATCACACAAATTCTTAAGTCCTTTTGGAGTTCCTCTCAAAGAATTTCCGACTACTGGGCCATTAACAAATGTAACAATATGCAAAGTTTTCAGATTTTAGTTTAGTTATATGTAAGGCCTTGAAAGAAAGAGCCAAAACATATACAGTAGAGCTAAAAGTTCTAAAAATATTAATTTCTCACTCACCTCCACCGAAGAATTATAAGGATACATCTCATTAAACCTAAGGGTCCAATAAAAGGAGGCTATCTCTATGGTATTTTGAGCTTCGTCTATTAAATCTAACCACACGTTCTTGGTGGGCGTGTAGGTCGAGTTCGGAGGGTACATGTGGCCCTCTGGTATACTCTCCACTAACGATAACCTGAAACAAACGGCAACTGTCAAAATAAAAACGACCTTATTCATAAACGCTTAATAAACTATTAGCTATTGCCTTGTTATGTTTTGTCTTTATCGTTTCTCATAAGAGTGAAAGAAACAAAACACTTATAAGCCTTCTAAAACTTTGCTTGTTATATTAAAATATAAAGGTTAAACTACAAACACTTTGATCAGTATGGAACCCGTCAAACCAAGCAAATGAGCTCAACCTCATAATCTGGTAAATTCTGAGATTACTAGACACGCACAAATAAACAGCCAAACAGACAAACCGACACACAGACAATCAAACAAAAATTCAACGCTAATAAAACACGGCGGTGGATTTGCTAGATCTGAAAGACGTATTACATTTAGTGTTATATTCGGGGGTACAACTTCCTTTCAGGGAATGTGTGATCATTAATATCAATTTACATACAAGGGTCAGTGTACCTCGGCGACGATTGTTATTGGACAAGCAGTCAATGGCAGTCATTTGCCTTTCAAGAGGTATGATGATGCCCTGATTAATGGTCATTGCAGTGATCGATTCATATCAAACCAGGGTGACAGGAGGCCAATGCTTGTAACATTTATTTAATTTCCTCAGCGCCTCAGCGGATTCTAGCCCCCCGCCGTTTGGAGGGCCAAACGCATCCGCCAACGGGTGATTACTCATAAATAGTGAAGCGAGTCATTGTGGCTTCGAAGCCTTCGAAGGATTGTCGCTTATCGTTAATATTAGC
This sequence comes from Thymelicus lineola, assembly GCA_963932265.1. Taxonomy (NCBI): domain Eukaryota; kingdom Metazoa; phylum Arthropoda; class Insecta; order Lepidoptera; family Hesperiidae; genus Thymelicus; species Thymelicus lineola. Next base: position 4,070,255 of record OZ010693.1, on the reverse strand, counting down.
TTACAGGCCTCTAGCGTCTTCGAATAGGTTCTAAGAGAGTTTCTAACTAAAGAAGAAAGTGAACCCCTTTACTTAGGTCCCCAAAATTGACATGATATCCCAAAATCTGGATTAACGTCCTTTCAACAATTATTGAGAGGGTACGTTTGACACGATCCAAAGTTAATGCAAAGGTAAAGGAATAATAATCAAAAGGTTCATGCGTACTATTATGTTATACCATTGTATATCATAATTATATCATAATGTTATTTTTTAAATATCATTGGCCTACTAGAAATTACAATGGATCTACGCACTCGTAAGTACTAGGTGGACATTTCAAGGTTGACAAATGCTATCCTTGCTACCTTTCAAATTAATTTATTATAAACCTTTGTCATTCAAAAAAGTCGAGTTTTCCAAAGGAACAATAGTCTAGTTGCGACCTTGTAACCTTTTACTTGTCCTTTTATTACTACATAGAAATTAAATAAGTAATGGGAAACACTGATGGATTGAACACGATAATCAGAGCAACACATCAGCTGAAATAAATTATACAATGGGAACGAGACATAAGTACCTTGAACAAATTATTATGGGTATTTTTTTAGGTCACTGAAATAATAGGTAATTCCATGTCTGTGGGTAATTCAATGGGCAGGGTCAACCAATCCGCACTGGAGCAGCGTGGTAGAGTTATGCTCGAGGCCTCCTCAAGAGGAGAGACCCGTGTCTGTAGAATGGCGCACTCGGCATTCGTAAATAAACACGGCGCGTTTTGGACTCGCCAGAACGGGAGAGGAGGGTAGCGAACAAAATGCCTACAGCGGACGGAAACCCTTGCATTAATGAGTTCACTTGAAGCCGAGCCAGACAATAGACAGGGTCTTAGAACTTAGAACTTCTTTTGTTTTGGAAACCAAGGGGTTTCAATATGAACTTGTAAAACCTCGCATCCTTCACCATTCTTCTGCAAACACCTTTCTACAAAGCACCTTCTTATTTAACTTCAGTTGAGAACTCAGAAGACATTTAACACATAATATACAATATAGACTATCGTCGCATTGAGGACTAACCAGTTTCACCTTAATATAGAGGTTAATGATGATGATGTGAATCACGCTGTTATCACGCTGAATAACTTTAATTTCTACATTTCTGGAGCGTGTAGTTCAAAAACGGTTGGGGATATGGAAAAAGTGTACAGAATTAAAGTTATAGAGAATTTTATAAGCTTTCATTTCATCTTAGAAAATTTTTCGCTACAACGCACTGTTTTTGAGATATTGGTGAAAAGCCTAAAATTGAGACCTTTGTCCCCCTCGCCTCCTATACGCGGGTACTTTTAGTAGGTATGTTATCTCCCTAAGCACCCTGAATAAGTTTCTGAAGAAATCGCTTACGTTCCCGCTCACGCTCTATATACCCTCTTTTGACTTTTGAGTCATTCCTTAACTGGACTAATTAGTCATGGATTGCAATGATCCGTATTCCGTATTAAGATTCTGTCGATTTGAGCTTGAGATCATATCGCACCTTCGGTGCAACAAAGACACAAATAGCCAAAACTGTAAAATTGAGTTAGTATGCCAAATTGTCTATAAAACAAGCATTTTACGTGAAACTACAGATAGTAATCTAGTAATATGGAAATAAATGTGAATGTAAAAAAATCTTAAAGTCCTCTCCTGTAAAATTACAAAAAAAGCTGTTGTGCCTTTGTTGGACCGAATGTGCGATATTTCGAATGGATTATATTCACACAAATGTAACAAAATAGGTAGATATATATTTTTTATACAAAAGTGATTCACAGCTAAGTACATAATGTTACAAATAGGATCCGATCATGTTATCTACTTTCAGCGAAACTGAGGCTACTAAACTAATATTACAGTAGAGTTGCCAGATGTCAAAACTCAAATATGTCAAAGTCAAAGTCAAAATATTTTATTCATATAGGTATCACTGATACACTTATCTTATGCACGTCATTTTTTGGCTTTTCGGAAGGTGCTTTGTCGTGGAGGAGAAGAAAAGCCTAAAGAAACTCCTCAGCACATCTTTTAAAAAATATTACAAAAAAAGATAATAATACAAAAGTATTTACTATTCTGAGCGGAACTGGTTGCAGAGCTGATCATTTCCATGCGTCTTTGTCATTTAAATACTCGTCTACACTATAATATCCCTTGCCTAACAATTGTGTCTTTACACACACAAAACTTGTGTGGACAAAACTTCAAAATGTCGGGATTAGTCGGGGCAAACAATTTTTTTTTGGAAATAGCCAGCAAACGAGCTGACGACGAAACTCGAAAGCAAACGGCTATGGTGCTTGCAGCGGCAAACGCGTTCTGTCGAGTGAATTGTCGGGACAATCCAGACGAATCCCGACCATCTGGCAACCCTATATTACAGTGTAAGAAGTGGTAATAGATTTCCCGAAGCGAAGCGAGGAGGACTACTATGTTATATAATAATAAATAAATATTGCCGACCCAGTTATATGATCATTTTGTTTTACGTGCATTATTAACAACCACGCGTTACGAATACGATACCAGCTAATGTATTCTAGTTCTAGCGCAAGATATGCTAATTCTAACAGACGTGCACAAAGAGCTACATTTGTATTGTCGTTAAGATCTTAGTTAAGGATTAGTTTACATTAGGAAATAAAAAGAAAATAAAGCGGTCGTCTACAGCGTCGAAAGAGGCCATAAAAGTGTCTGATACAGATGGAATACTAGCCAAATGTAAAACTTGTGATCGTAACGTGGTAACAATAACGTACATCCATAGTAATTTATTTACCATCCAGTATAATTTCGGCGTAAGTTTCATATAAACCCAAAATAAAAAAGTATCCATTTTCCCTCGTAAAAAGGAAGTATAAAGTACCTATTTCAATAACGATTCCCTGGTAATTAGTGTAGTTATTGTCTATAATTTTCCAAACCCTAACACGCAGACATGTATCATGAGTGGTGTCATAGACAACATAAGTAGATCACGAACATGCACCGACCTTATTTTTACTGATCTCAGATTATGAACACACGTCCTACTGATTTGAAGATAGGTACTTATTTATGAAGTCAGCCCGGTTAACGGTTACGTTAAGAGGTTCCCTCGTCTGGAGCCAACCCTAAAACTATTATCAGCTTAGGTCATGCTTATCAGAAAAATGTATTGTCATCGGAACCATAGCAATATGCAAAATTACAACTTTGAAGGATGAAAGGAAGTACATAGTTCTAAGTCAGTTTGCGATATTTGACCCAAACAAACAGGGCAAGCTAAATAAAATCGTTTAAATAGGAATCGGCAAAATTTTACGTGTCGAAAAAAGACACGCATCTACGTCTTTTCAATAACATAAAACATAGCAATCGGACGTGGTCACAGTTGGCGACCAACACTAAGCTAGGTTGGTCCAATAACGGCACCAACACGACCAGTACTTACTGGCCAATACAGCCAATACTAAACACAAAATGGCCAACACTATAAACAGCACTCACAACAATAAAGCTAGTCTCACCTACACTCATCTGAGCAGTGCAACTGGACGTGGTCCGGCTTGGCCACCGACGCTGAGTTTGGCTGGTCCAACAATGGCACCAACACGACCAGCACAATCAGTACTATCACTATGGATACAGGAATGCAAGATGGCCGACACCATATACTGCGCTTTTTTCTCCTGTTGAAAGAAATAAATAGGGTAAAAAATTATAATTTAAAAAAATATTCATTGGCCTCATTTGGCCCATGCAATATCCAATGGTGCCTGCATTTTTTTTATGTAACTTGCCGGCAAACGAGCCGATAACCTCATGGTAAGTGGTCCCCATGGACCAAGTTGCCGACCAAGAAAAAAGAGAAAAAAAGAAAGTGCTGGCTCCCAAGCCCTGGGCAGGAACAGTTTTTAGCTGATCCAAGCAAGAGGGTGGTACTGCGAGCCAGGCAAGTTTCACGGACTGCCTGATAGTCAAATTACAGATTGATGATCATAGTGTAATGGTTGGTATGGAGAACTATTTTTTTTATTTTATTTTTTTATTTATTCATTCCAAAATGGCAACCCTACCACCAAGCGAGTAACAGCTGTTTCAAATAGCTCCGTTATTTTTTATCATTTAAGTATAGTAAAACTTATCTAAACTCCGTGTAATTGGTTAAATTTTTATCTAAAACACTTTAAGAAATTAGTGAAGTGATTATTTGCTGTGTTCAACGTGAAATCGTTCGTTAAGTTACACTGTGTTGGAGTTAGTTAAAACGCGTAAGAGACGTATTATAAACGGCGCTTAAGCCCTTCTTCGCGCGAGATTACATCTGACCGTTGGATACATTTTACAACGGATTACTCCTACCTCTTTTGCTCACAAATGTAAGTAAATAAACTTTAGCAATGAATGAACAAAAATGCTCTGGTTGTTGTGATAACCTAAAGGGAATTTCCTTCTTGATCTGCTGTCGGTGTACAGACAAATATCATTATACCTGTGTGAATTACAACAAGAAAGATTTCGATAACTTTAACAAAGATTTCAAAGACTCCTGGGTCTGCCCTACATGCCGCTGTAAAGAGCCAAAGTTAGGCAATACAAACACGCCTGTACGTTGTTCACCGTCCGCAGTCACCGGCACACTAACAAGTAACGCTATTAATTCACAACCAGATCTTGACAACGTAACGCTGCGTTCTAAGCCCCGCGGTTCAAAGCCTGCCTGCTCCTGTTTATCAGCCAACACAATCAGAGAGATAATAAGGGAGGAACTTGACAGAAAATTTAATACCGTTATAAAGGACATAGAAAATAAACTACATCAATTTGAAGAATCGTTGGCATTCTCTAACTCTGAAAACGAAAAATTACATCAAGAAAGTATATCTCAAAAAGAGCTTATCGTTCAGCTTCGGGGTGAAAATGACCAGCTTCGCAGTGTAACGAAAGACCTAACGAATCGTCTGCATCAGGTGGAGCAGCAGTCCCGCGTTAACAATCTGGAGTTACAGTGCGTCCCTGAACATCACAACGAAAACCTATACAACGCAGTACAGCAGCTTGCCAACACTATCAAGTGCCCACTCTCGGAGTCTGACGTCCAGTACTGCAGCCGCATTGCCAAAGCAAATACCGCCAGCCCTCGCCCACGATCCATCCTAGTAAAATTCAGTAGTCGTCGGCTACGTGACACATTTCTAGCTGGTGTTATCAAATACAATAGAAGCAACCCCGGCGACAAGTTAAATACTAGCCATCTAGGATACGGCGGCAAAAAGGCCGCAGTATACGTCGCGGAACACCTAACTCCGGAGACAAAGGCGCTTCACGCAGCGACTCGCCACAGGGCCAAAGAACTTAGCTACAGATTCGTGTGGGTGCGCGACGGGAAAGTATTCTTGAGGAAAACAGAAACCTCTAACTATATTTTAGTCAAAGACATTGATGCTCTAAAAAATTTATCATAATTTTATTTCATATTGTAACTTAATTTTTAAATCCTATAATTTCACTTTGAATATTGTTCAATTAACTTATTAAAATATCATTTAGTTTTTTTTAAATATTAAATTTTGCTACATTTACGCTTTTCACTATATACTTACTTGAACTTGTAATATTATTCTACACTTTATAAATTTCTTATGCTGAACTTTTATTATCAAAATGTACGTGGTCTGAGAACAAAAACTATAGATTTCTACAATAACGTTATTTGCAACAACTATGACATCATAGTACTGAGTGAAACCTGGCTGAATAGTAGTATTTTTGACTCTGAACTATTTGATAGTAGATATATTGTCTATAGGCGTGACAGGGAGACTAGTGGTTACCACAATACAAAAAATGGAGGTGGCGTACTAACCGCTGTTTCCAAAAGACTACCTTCCAAGCGGCTGCAGTGCTGTGAGTCCAACTGCGAAGATCTTTGGATCCAAGTAGAATTTTGCAATGACGAAGGTAAAAAAGAAATTCTATTCTTGTGTACAGTTTATCTCCCACCACCTATCCAGAGACATATTTTAGAACATTTTTTAAATAATTGCAATAGAGTACTGGAGGAGAACACTATTGAAAAACTAATGTTCATTGGTGACTTTAACTTGGGATCAATAACATGGAACCCTCCAAATAATGATTTTAGTAATGCACATAATCAGTCTAGTAACAGTATATTTTCGACTCTGCTGTTAGATTTTGCTACATATTATGATTTGAAGCAATTTAATAATACGCTTAATAATAAAGGCAAAACTTTAGATTTAGTATTAAGTAATTTCAAAATCACTAACCTTAGAACTAATAGCAATCCTCTCTCCATTGTTGACCCACTGCATCCGCCTTTAGAATTTAACATTTGCGCAGATATTAATAAGGTCTTAACTTATAACCATGAAGAACGTTACTGTTTTCATAAAGCTGACTACGAAAAAATAACCAAAGAACTCAATGCCATATGCTGGGATGAAGAGTTCAAAACGTGCACTACTGTTGATGATATGCTTGTTAAATTTTACTCATGTCTTCGCCAAGTCATCAAGAGATTTGTCCCCAAGATAGCTCCTAAATCCAATAGATATCCTGTTTGGTTCTCTAATAATCTTATACAGCTTCTCCGAGAAAAACTAAAATATAAGAATAAGCTGCGCAAATTTAATTATAACCCGCTCGACAAACTGTCATTTGACCTTGCAAAATTACGATCTGAAAAATTAATCACTCATTGCTACAATAATTATATTTCTCGACTGGAACAAAATATTCATTGTAATCCAAAACTCTTTTGGACATTTATTAAAAATAAAAAAAAAGATCATAGCTATTACCCAGCGCAGATGACATATCAAAATATTATTGCTACAAATGGAACTGATATTTGTAATTTATTTGCCAAGAACTTCTCTGCTGCATTTAGTCACAAGAACGCGTTCAATACATCCTCTCCAAATTTAAGTATTAAATTCGCCACGCCGACAAATAGCTTTCTAACTACCATCCAATTCAGACACGATCAGATCTGGAAAGTGTTAAAGAGACTGGATCTGCATAAAGGGGCTGGGTCAGATGGAATTCCTTCTGTGTTTGTCGGTAAGTGTGCTTCGGCCTTAGTACATCCTCTGTGTCTTATCTTTAATAAATCTCTTGCCAACGGTACGTTTCCTTCAGACTGGAAAACGGCACTAGTCGTACCTCTGTTTAAGAATGGTGACAGAACAAATGCACAAAACTACAGGCCTATTTCTATCCTTCCTGTATTTGCGAAAGTATTCGAGCAGTTACTATATCCCATACTTGCATGGCATTTCAAAGGCCTAATCACCAATCATCAACATGGCTTTATGAGAGCGAGATCTACAGCAACCAATCTTGTCTCGTTTATTAATGATGTTTCTATAGAGATCGACTCACGCTCGTCCGTCGACGCTATTTACACAGATTTTAGTAAAGCCTTTGATCGAGTGAACCATAACTTATTAATTCAGAAACTTTCAGCATATGGCATCGCTGAGCCACTTCTAAGTTGGTGCAGTTCTTATTTAAGTAACAGAAAATTCTCAGTGGTTGCAAACGGATTTTCTTCCAATCTCTCTCCGGTAAAATCGGGTGTTCCCCAGGGTTCACATTTGGGTCCGTTGCTTTTTAATGTCTTTATTAATGATATCGTTGACTGCTTTCGTAATTCAAATTATCGTTTATTTGCTGACGACCTTAAATTATACAGAACCGTTAACGCTCTTCCAGACGCAGATTTACTTCAAGATGATCTCAATCGTCTTGTATCTTGGTGTAATAGTAACGGTATGGACTTAAACGCGTCTAAATGCTTTAAAATTAGTTTTTCAAAGAAAAAGTCTAATTTAAATTACAATTACATTATAAATAATGAGATAGTATCACAAGTAGATCACATTAGGGACTTAGGTATCTTAATCGATAGTAAGTTGCGGTTCCATCTCCATATTGAGAATGTTGTTTCTAAAGCATTCAAGAATCTTGGCTTTGTACTTCGTAATAGCCAAAACTTTAAAGACCCAAAGACGAAGATTTTACTTTTTAATTCACTTGTCCGCAGTGGCTTAGAGTACTGCAGCATCGCTTGGAATCCTTATTATGATGTATACAATACCAGACTTGAGAGTGTACAGAAAAGATTTTTATGGCACCTATGTTATTCAAAAAACTTATGCAAAAAACTAAATTCCTACAGCGACAGACTTAAACACTTTAATATGAGTCCATTAAGTGATCGAAGGCATATGCTGGACATAGTATTTTTATATAAACTGGTTAATGGTTTACTTGATGCTCCTGAGTTACTAAGCCTCCTAAATTTTACAGTTCCCTCTCGGTTGCCTAGAGCCAAAAAAAACTTTAAAACATTTACTGATCGCTTGTGCAGAACTAATCTTGGTCTACAAGCGCCTTTGAGTAGAATTGTCAGAAAATATAATACTTTAACCAAAACTAGAAATATAGGCTTGTTCTCAGATACATTATGCACAGTCAAGACAAACATGCTTCTTTCTGAATAAATTGATACATAAACATTTTTCGGCTTAATTACGGTTACAATTTATTTTAATTTTAAATGATTTTGATTTTAATTTTTAATGATTTTGACTTAATTTTATATTTTAATTGAATTTTAATTTTATTTTATTTGTAAATTTAGTATAATTTTTGAATTTTAATTTTGACATAATCCTTTATTTTAATTTTGAATTGTATTTTAACTTTATCACAATTTTATTTGAATTTTGTTTTAATGTTAATATTGACTTAGTTTTTACCTTAATCATTAATATAATTTTAATTAGATTTTAATTTATATATTGCATTTCATTTATGGTTTTTATTGTAATCTTATTTATTAATAATTATTGACTTTTTAATTTATTGTAATGGTGATTATTCTTTAATGCTGTTTTATGTGACTGTTTTATCTTTATTTTATAATTTTAATTGTATAATGTTACCGCTTACTTTTATGCATGCAGTCTTCGCCTATAATTGTAATGGCACTTATCATATCACCCTTATGCCTGAAAAATATTGTAGTAACAGTGTACATTATGTTGGCGATCAATATAAAAAAAAAAAAAAAAAAAAAAATATTACCACTAACATTACAGGCATGTCCTAATGCGTTAGTGTATTTCACATAAATTCAGACAACATTATAATATTAATATGAATTAAAATATAAATCCTAGCTAGTGCAATCATAATTACAAAATAAAACAAGTCAATATTAGTAAAATAATCATGTCACAGTTAGTAAATCATCAAATATAAATAGGTAAGTCAATAATAGTAAAATTAATCATGTCTCTCATGTATATCTGTAAGTCCCGGGAAACTTCCACTCCTACTCCCAATAATCTGTTACTCTTGTTCATGGTGCTCCCTCCTGAATAACGGATGAGAGTATGCAGCCAGGTTCCCTCTGCTATTTACCCAGCTCTACAAACATCTAAATATCATGTTGATGGTATGACGAGTAGGTTCTTTATCCAGAATCAAGGTTATTTTTGTCTTTATTATTTGTTTTTATTGTCGCAGAGCAATTAATAACTATTTTTTCTGATTCAACATTGAACTAGTACAGACAAAACACCTATCGCCGTCCTATTGTCTAAGGACATCAATGAAAATAATGTATCACCTACAGTAAGTGAGAGACCAGCATTATCCATTATCAGTCCACAAGACAAAAAGGTCTGTCAATTACTAATATACAAAAAAAACTTACTTATCATTATAACTATTTCCATTTTCATCTCTCATCATGAATATCTGCTCCCACTGCTCCAGTTCTTCATCAGACGAGGACGCGTTCCCCACACTCCCCGACTCTAGGACAGTCTGCAACAAATAGGACACGTCACAGGCTTACGAAGATAATTTTGATAAGAAGATTTATTTCTATCACTTCCCTCTTTTTAGATTGGCAATGCATCTGATGCCTTTGGTGTTGTTCATGTCCAAGGGTGACGATAGCCACTCACCATTAGGTATATTGTTAGCTCATTTGCCAGCTATTTCCATAAAAAAATAATAAGGAAGAATAGCTGGTAGAGAATGCACTAAGCATTAAGCTCGCCATTTGTACCGTGATATTTTATTGTGGTTAATAAAGGTTAAATAAATAAATAGGTGACTTGCTTATACCCAATATTTTTTTTAAATGATGGATCACACATTACAATGTACAATTCCAATTTTCACTGATAAAACCTCTTAGAAAGAACATAATTATCATTGTTCCGTTCAACCAATACTACAACCCTGACATTCTCTCTACTCATAATTATTTTCAGTACTAAAAACTTTTTTAACTAACAAATACAAAAATATCTATCTACTGCTTGTTCTTCACAGTATGCTACTAATTGTAAGTCTTCAGCAAACCACAAACAATAAATATTTTTAAGCCTTTGTTTCTATCTGACCTTAATAAAACTTCTAGTAATATAATCTAACTTAATTTAATTTAGTATAATTGTTAATTATTATTGTCTAAACGAACTTGTGAAAGAGTTGAACCTTACCTTTAAATACCCAATAATATTTTTGACGAAATGTGATAAGAACCCCATTATTATTTTTTTAATTATATTATTATATCATTTAATTTTACTCTTTGTTCGGTTTATTTCACTATTAGTTTTTCAAAATTCACATCAATAAAATTGCATTCTTTCTACAATTAAATGCTGTGTTTTGCATTTTTGTTTTGACATTTTAAATGACGTTGACGAATCCACAAACTTTGACACTTTTGACATATTTATCGCGGGTGCAGTAGATAATTATTAAAAAACAGATTAAATAACAACATTATAATTAAAAAAAGCTTTTAAAACTTCCTTCAAACTAGTAATCAATAAGTATTTATTACCATTTAAATATATTTTCCAAACGTAGCTAGGTAACTAAAGAATACAAAAAATCTACGTAACTACAGATTAGTAAGTCACTGTTTATTTTCTTTGAAACACAATCACTGAAACAACACGTTATTATATGCCTCCAGAAAACATGAAGCATTGATATGAAGAAGCTGTGTGTACTTATCTGTGGTTCCTTTGATTGTCTATGCTCGATCATAGAAAACGCTTTGTTTATACATAGCCGTCATAAGTCACCAGGAAGTGCGGGTAGGTTTCTTGAGGAATAACCGCCATCTTATTTTCATAGCGTTGTGTACTACCGCCAAAGGCGGTCGAACATCTTAACATTTTTTAGCCAAAAAAGTATCGTATCTTGATAATTAGCTATAACGGTCATCGTTATCTGATCTAATTATAGTTTTATTCAAGTTGAATATGAAATCCGTCTCGAATATCGATAGTCACGTTAATAAAGTAACAAAATAATGTGTTTTGCAAAAATTCGCTTCTAGCCGAAAAGGAATACACCTACATTTATGGAGGATACCGCGGTCTCGGAAAAAAAAAAAAAAAAAAAAAAAATTCGTTTCAGCCAAAACGAGATTCAGAGGTAACGAAGGACTTAGCGATGCTTAAAATAAACCAGGTCAGTTATCTTTTAAACATATACGAGAATTATGCAGCAACAGTGTACGCCATTACGTACCAGTAAGACAGATAATGATCCAAGGTTGGTCGAAAATTTTATTATTATTAATTATGACAAATACTTATGGTTGCCGCTGCCAAACAGTTTAGTAGGTAATTACTTTGATTGTTTCTCAATCTATCAATTTTATTGTTCCTCTGATTGTTGTTGATACTGACGGCAGCATATTCTCTATAACTAATTTTTGAATATGATGACTAAGCAACCTGGTTTTCTGTAATTTAAAAAGCAATTACGAATTGTGTTGCTATAACAGAGTCAATAGAGCTATTATTCACAGTTGCACTTATGCAAATTATGTGCATACCTAGGTGTATCAGTGATCCATACGTGATTAAATGAATTAGAATTTTCTGAACTTTGAATATAACTTGTTGTTGTTATCGTTTGAACAGAAGTAGCTTCTATTAATTTGTTCAATAAAATTTTGAAATTATTTGGTAAAGCGTCTCCATCACAGAAATTATCTGTGTCTGACCTGTTGTTACAAACTATGAGCGATAAAGGGCTTGTTGCATGAAGACGTTGCAGATTGATAGAAGAAATTCCTGATAAAATATGCAATCTACTCTTCGTAATATACCATAATAGTGTGGAGTTTTTACATACATTTATACCATAATAGGGAGGAGACAAACCTGCGTCATTTATTCTTCCTACTGAGAGTTCACATATCATGGCTTTCACAATTGCAAGAGAGATACTATGTCAAATTTCAAAAGGAAATATTATGAGACAATACCTCCTATGTCTAAGCTTTTATATACATGTAGAAACAGCATGTTAAAAATAATTACTTTTCTAGTTACTCCCAAGCAGGTAGTAAAAATGACTAGATATCAGAGACAATTATAGGGGGATCATACAGATACCGAATGGTGAGTACTTGATGTTACTAAATTGATAATGAAGGCAACACATTTTTAAACTTTTGATTGTACCTTCAAGGGACATTTTAGAGCAGATTGCACAAATACGAGTATATATAGATATATGTTCATTCTTCTCTCCTCTCTCCCGTGGAAGAAGAGCGGTGGAACAATGTGTCCCATGTTCGACCTCCGAAGACTAATTACGTTCCTGAGAACGATACTAATTTCCGGAAGGTCAAAGTTTATTTCTCACGCCCCGGATCCACAATTCCTTCAAGACTGAATAATAAAAATATATATCTCACAGGCATTTCTATATTCCTGGAGCAAAAGCCTATCGGGTCTGTATACGGACATAAGTTATCTTGGCCAATTATATCAATGAGATCGGTTTGGCTTCAGCTCCCCATCTATTCTCATATTCTCATCAGTAACATGCTGGGTCGCGGAGACCTTGCGTGCGAGTAAAAGCCCTTCGGATTCTTATACGGTAAGTAATCCTAGCATTAAACGAGATGATAGCTCTGCCACTCGGTTTGGTTTCAGCTCCCTGTCTATTCTCATCAGCAACATGCTGGGTCGCGGAGACCTTGCGTGCTAGGGAATGTCGGGTTCTAATGTGTTTAGACGACTTCCCATGGTCCACTAGGACCCATCCAAGTTAAGTTCTCAAGCTGCGGAAGCTGTGAGGCTCTTGGCGACATCCCATGGTCCACTAGGACCCATCCAAGTTAAGTTCTCAAGCTGCGGAAGCTGTGAGGCTCTTGGCGAGATCCCATGGTCCACTCGGACCCATCCAAATTAAGTTCTCAAGCTGCGGAAGCTGTGAGGCTCTTGGCGGCATCCCATGGTCCACTAGGACCCATCCAAGTAAAGTTCTCAAGCTGCGGAAGCCTTGAGGCTCTTGGAGTTGGGCTGGTAAGTAAATTTGCAGTAATCAGTTCTAAGTCCAACCAAAGATCTAGGTAGGATACCTTTGAATTCGTTGGCAGATGGCAAACAATACAATGTTCTTATCAAACTAGATGTACCTGTTATTCAGAAATCAATATCTATAAAACAATAAATAAAATTTGCCACTCTCGCAATAACGCGGGGAAGATCACATTGCCGCAACCTGCAAATTTATTTGCATCGTTTCAACGAGAGACGATTCCATCAAAAACAGCCCATCCCCCAAGTGGTGTTTATAATACTAGCATCCACAAATTTGAACTTATAGACGTTTAAAAGCTCGCTCTGTTTGATTCAATCCGAACTCTAATTGCAGTCATTCTCATTTGAAAGGAGGGGGCCACAAAACCGTTGCATAATGGGCTTGGCATTACAGCTATTGAAACTAACAGACATGTTCAACATACTATATAACTGTCTGTGTGACCTTTCGAGGAGATACAGCATAATAACGAAACCAGTGGAATAGTATCTGTTGCCCCAAGTAAACAAAGCTGTTCGCATTTCGAGAGACCGCGGTGATACATGTCGTTCATCGACTACAGAGATTTAGTGGCAAAATTTATAGATGCAATCAGCATACCGTGCAGATACTGACTTACACGGGTTTTCTCTCCTCTGAATCTATCCAGGGTGCTAACGTATCTGAATTGGTCAACGGGAACATACGTGATAGTGGCGTCACAGTGGCCGAAAGTTTTCTGTCTGATTACTATCCTTCCTAAACCTCTTGTAAAATGCAATACACGTGACAACGTCGTAGCCTCTTACGTAATTAGAAACTAGCATACCCCATGTTACACACATAAAAGTGTGGTCAACCCAGGAGGAAAAGTTAATTAAACGATCCATGCTATACGTAACTCCCAGTAATCAGGAGATGGTTGTTGCTGTGATCAGTCTCCGGGCATAATTTTTAGAGTGCCTCAACTTGCCGATGTGGCCAGTTTTTTTTTTGGAACGAAGTTCCTTATTTATATTTCTTTCTCTTAAAAAAAATTGTCTTAAAATATATTCTACATTCTAGTGCACAAGTTAACTAAATTACTATTCTAGTTTCTATTGGTAAGCTTTCCGTGGCACACATGCAGAGTAAAAATGCGAAATGGTGTATGTGCTGAGGGACACGTGCGATGTTCCCGTGACGTCACCTGCACACGTGACGTAGTCGCTACAGACGTTTTCAATTTCATCATAAAACACGTTTTTTAACAAAACCAAAAATAGTAAAAAGCCCATTTTCATGGAACTCAAATAACGTTTTGAACTGGGTTTCATTAAATTTCATTACATTTTAATGGATTTCAGCCACATAAAGGATTTACTTTTCGATATTGCTCGTAGGTCAGCTACCGACTTACAGAGCTACTCGTAGCTCCTTGACAAAAGAGTTTATGATATCACGCTTCTCAGTATTGCTAATGCTAGATTTTATTTGTTTCTCGATACAGGTTTTTATTCCATCTTTTGACAGTCAACAATTCGCATAGATGCTTTCAGAAAATAAGAATAAAAATATTTGTCCAGTACTTTTAGTCCGGACACTCATACAAAGAACATCAGAAGCTAACGATGCAAACAGCCTTTTTGTTATGGTGTGCGAAACCTCTAAAAAGGCATCTCGTATTATCACTGGAAAACGAATACGTTAAGTTCTCAGTCAAGGTAATCAAATCACATAATAGACGAAATACCTTCTAGGGGTAATCGGAAATCACCTAAGACGTTCTACAAATAGGATTGTCGTATGTATAAATTACTTTAAGTGATAATAAAAACTCATTTTACAGTTACAATTAATATCTCTTAATCGTTAACTATTTGTCGATACGATAACATTTTATTTCAGCTAATTGATGTAATATCAATTTATGTTTACTGTATTCTTTTTTGTCGATTGCAGTTATTGATTTCAGTGCATTAACGACACTTACATTAATATGATGTAATTTAATTTTATTAAATTATATATATTTTTACAGCGGTTCCTTAGTAATCACTTACTAATTAACCTATGTTCTAAATTCTAATCATCATAGCGTTGTGTCTATAATAACACCAGCAGATAACAAACACGTCTTCATATCAATGCTTCATGTTTTCTGGAGGCATATAATATGACGGTTTTACAATACAATAAAACCGATATTATGTGCCGAAAAAGAAAACATGAAGCATTGACGGAAATTCTTCCTGGTGATGATGAAGACTATGAAAATAAGATGGCGGTTATTCCTCAAGAAACCTACCCGCACTTCCTGGTGACTTATGACGGCTATGTATAAACAAAGCGTTTTCTATGATCGAGCATAGACAATCAAAGGAACCACAGATAAGTACACACAGCTTCTTCATATCAATGCTTCATGTTTTCTTTTTCGGCACATAATATCGGTTTTATTGTATTGTAAAACCGTCATATTAACTGCATCTTCGTTTATCCTAATGTTCCTTTACAACTCGTGTAGGCGCATTAGTGGCGAAAATATTACTGCAAAGTAGATGACGTCGACAACACCGCATTGTGCACGTGCATTTTAAATACTAGGTTAGTTCAAACCGCAAAACTATTCAGGCCAGAACAGTTAAAAACAGTTATTATTGTTCCACCTCGTAATTAAGCAATTTGATTCTACATCTACCAAGTTATTTTAAAGTTTCTGGCTTAGTGTGTACCTATACTGTAAATATTTATTTGGTACTTACGAACAGAATACTATTTATACTTTTAAATGTGATTCTACGAATGTAGTTTGTAAAACGTGAAAATAATGGAATAGTAGTATCAATTGATTTTACTTACTAAAGTTGAATCTTCGAGTGTAACAATGAGGAATGAGGTACCTAGGTATAGTGCACACACTGAAGATTGGCTCCTGATAAAATTTCGTTACATTAGGTGCTAATGAGGGCACATACCTACCGAAAGTTCCTAAATAACAATTAATTCTTGGTTAAAAACTAAGGTTCAAAGACAAATGTAGAACTTTATTTTTACGAGTAAGTACTTTCTACGCTACGAATGTTACTTATATTCCAGAAACTTTGTTTATTTGAAAATAAGTTAATATAGGTAGGTATATCAATTATCAAATTAAGTAGGTAGGTAGGTATATCAGGTAGAGAAATTATTACCTAATTCAAAAATATTCACTTTTGTAATTTACTTTACAATTTACTTTATAATTTACTTTTGTAATTATTCTTTTAATTATTTGTGTGTACTAAATAAATAAATAAATAAATATTAGGCAAAAGTAGCACCTTATGTTTGAACACAGAGTTCGAATCAGAAATGTAGTTATGTTTCTATAGAACCTAATATTTTTTATTAGATACGTGCTATAATTTTTATACGCCAAACTTTATGACAACTTTTTTTTTTTTTGATGAACCACGTGCAGTGTGTTACGCCCTGATACGCTTATGTGTTGTTAGGGTTTCCACTTTCCGCAGTATCTTACGTAATATTCAGGTATCCCTTATCCCTGATATCGCTGGAACGCCTGGGATGGACTGGAGAAGGCTACTGAGCAAGCAAGCAGCAAGCTGACTGGCAAGTCTCGTTTGCATACTTATGCACAAGATTTTGCCTTATTGAAGTTAATACTTTCAGATAATATATACTCGTGATTTTTCGATACTATATCTGTATTCTGCACCGCGGCACCGGTAGATAAATCGATACCTAATACCAGATAGATAAAACTGCTTAAATTATTGCAGGATGCTGCTAGGCTGTAGTTGTAGGGTAATTAGTAGTCAGTACTGAGTACCTACCTATTTCCTTGTATGTATGTACGTATATATTATGTAGGGTAGTCAGAGAACTTTGGACTAGGGCTATAAACATCAACACATGCAATATTGACAGATGATGACAAACCCTTCAATCTTAATTATAACTGCAATTTTATTCTGAGATCAAAATAAAAAACAAGGTGTATTTGGTGGAGGCACCGCACCGGTGCGATTACGGAGGATCTCGGAAAGTCCCGCAGCCTTCTGATATGCGCTGGATGTAGATGCCACATCATCATAACAGCTAACAAAACAACCTCTGATTACTCCCAATTAAAATGCTGTTATTAAGTAGTTTTTTTAATTTTTACTATGATCTTATTGAGGTTTTCTAACTATGCAAATACTGACCACTAGCTTCTGCGACCACTGGCTTCGAATTATAGACAATATGGCAATTTCTTTTATGATTTTAAGTTAATGCAAAATTACACCTCATGGTAAGTGGCTCAGAATACAGAACAATATTCTGAGGTAAGTATCAATCTAGGTAGCTAATAGGTACTAACTTAGTAGAAGCCCATTCATTCAGTCGTTTATCAGATATTATAATCGAACGTTTCAGAATCAGATCATCCCCGATCTCTTCACAATACCATATTTGAGTAGGTATCTATAATACCTACTAGATACGTGGCAGGTGATTTTCAAACATCAAATAGTGTCCTATTATTAGTAGGTCATTTATCACACATAAACACAAATTGATAGGAAAAATTTATAAAATACCCACGTTGAGTCGAATAATGGCCGCTATTGTCGTTGTTCGAATGAAAATAACACACGTTACACGTATAATAAACCGAACTTCACAACGCTGGCGTGTGAACACGATAACCACCCAAATTACACTGTAACAAAAAATAACGAAAGTAAAATCAAAATGTAAGTAACTTTTATGATAATTTTCTTCGATTCTCTTCGGCCTATTTATTAGAGCCACGGAAACAAGAACCTTCCAAATGTTCATGCATCGAAACCTTAATTTTTGTTAAAAGACGGGTTCCGAGGTCGCGTTCAGTATAACTTGTTAAACTTGCACTTCACTCTGATTGTAATAATAAGATAGAATAATAATACTTAATATTAATAGGATAGACACCACAATATGTGAAACTACGCGAAAAAGGGGACTAAACAGTAAACCAGCAGCCGTGGTTCCTAGCCACTCCATGGCACAGGCTGAGGGTAGTCCTTTTTCGTCAGGTAACATAGTACCCACAAAATCCACCAGGTGGATCTTAGGCTTGGTTGTCGAATAGATAAGTTAAGCTGGCCATATACGATCAAGTTTACTTGTCAAGTTTGCAGCGGACTTGACGCGGCATCCAGTAAACTTGACGGTGTATGGCTATCTATGTATGACCCATCATGCAAAGTGGATGGCGCATCAATTGCGCTGCAAACTCGACAAGTATACTTGATCGTGTATGGCCAGCTTTAGAGCAGATGAACGACCTACATCATCTGGTAATGGTAATTATCAGTGGACATCATTAGCAGCAAGGGCATTACCGACGCGACGTTTCTTTTTCTTATCTACTCTGTCTAATTCAGTTCTAAAGTGATTATTTTGGTTTTACTTGTAGTTAGTTCCCCCCTACCAGCTAAAAATACATAGGAACAAATTGACGGTAGTAGTATGATGTCAGGAAGACATCTATTAGCGAGTAGTAATACTAAAGCTACTTCAGTAGATGGCGTTGTGAAGCATCACTAAACTGAGCAAAGCTCGGTCATCCGGGTACTATGATGAATTTTATTTAAAAGGAAAACTATCACTAAGGTTTAAGTACTGTTTATAAGTAACGAGTAAAAGTCAATCAATTCACAACTAAAAAAATTACGTAACCAATATACCTACGTAACTCTACACTGCGGGTGACCCGTTACGCACTTGGCTGGTTTTTATACCACATCTTAACTTGCGATTTGAATAAGTGCCTACCTTACCTAACATGCAAGGTGACACTTTAACGACACTTACACTCTTACGACAGTCTGTGACTTAGTTTACACTCTCCAAGCTTTATTACTGTTATTGATGGTAAGCGATATGACTTGCAAATGTGATGTGATGTGAGTGATGTGACCTATAATAAAGCTGTTTTATACGTGGACGTAATTTGATATACGATATTAAGGGTAACGTCATAAAAATGTAATTTGTAGATTATTAAGGCATGCACGCCATTTCACAATAATACAAGAACTTTTATTTTATTACCTATGTCTACAATAATAATAAAATTTGCATGTCTCTGGATTTTCATTATTTAGCTATTATTATTTATTAACTTTAGGATGCATAATTAAGTATGTTAAGTCTCAGAATGTCTGTATTCATAACACAGAGTCTGTTATTGTAAAGTGTAAATAAAAACGTCCCATTAAATTAAATAATTACATAATATAAATGTATCAAGCATACAATATAAAAAATGCGTTCATTTACCCTCATTAATTACTAATCTATATATTTTAAAATCGTTCGTTAGGAGTAAACTCCAGTCGTGCGTTGGAGATGACACACAATTCTTTTTTCAAGATAATAATCTATCACTTGTCGGCGTGATAAATAATAATATGTATGCCAAATAATAACGTTCTTGTCAATGATATTATATATTAAAAAAGGCAGATAATATGTCATAAGCGCGCGCGTTGTGTGACTCAAAAAGTTCCCAATTGGGAACTCTTATTCAGGTGAAGAAAGAGATAGCGATGTAGTTTTGACGCGAGAGCGATAAAGACGTGCGATAAAGCAATAAAGCGTGCCTTGCGGACATCGGAACAGATTTTTCGGTTGATTTGTAAGGGCATAACGTATCTATATTTATTTAAACATCATTGGTTCTAGTATTAAGCCTGTGCTAAGTTATTATAGACGGAAGGATGGACATCGTAACAAAACTATAAGGGTTCCGTTTTGACTCTGGATCCCTATAAATTGTTGTGTCATCCTGCTGATTATTGCTTGCAAGTCTGAGAGCGGCATAAAAAAATATGTGATAGATATCTCTAGATTTAGGGAAATTGAAGAAATAACATTCATTGACCTTCTTACTGACGTAAGAACGTACGGTAACGTAAGGTACGTTAATTACGTTTACCTTCCAACTTTACATTTACCATTCAATTACTCGCCCACTTAAACTTACTCACCCAGTAAAAAGTTATGAGGTAATAATACACATAAAAAATACAGTCGAATTGAGAACCTCCTCCGTAATTTGAAGTCGGTTAAAAATAATAGTAACAAAACAATGAAAACCATGGACATTTTTGTCCAGTTTCTCCGTTCCTCGAAAATATTAAGTTTAAATATAATGTTCTGTGGTTTTTCTATTAAAAATAGTAACAGAAAGCTCTGTAAGTTTAAGGTGGTGGTAACAAAAAAAAATATTAACACAAAAATAGATTAAGTTTTTTAATATTTTCAAGTTCTTACTTAAAGTTAACTATTTCGTAAAGTGGTTTTGCCAGTAAGTAAATTGATTTTTAGCTCGTATTTTAAAACAAACGCTGAGATTGAAGAATCGTGAGATTCATAAGATTTTCGCTTGTAAAAAGCGTCATTTATTTTTAAGTAAATTGCGAGGAGCGAAAAACGATTTATCGAAAGAACAAAGAACAAAGACTAGATAAATTGAATAAAGTGTGTCTTGTCTTCGCTTAGTAAAATTTTATAGCAGCTTAAAAGCGCAATCACGAAAACTTTTATTTAATTAGGCCGAGTCTGTTTACTTTCGATTTGTTTTCAATAATTAAAAGCGATTTTATAAACAGAATATATATTATAAATAATATAATAGGTATTATTTCAGCATAATATTTGAACAATTCATAGGTTATTTACGTTTCAATTTTTTAGACAGTAAGTAGGAATTTTACAATACAAAAAATTTAAACTAACTCATATATTTCGTGGTTTCCTTTAATTTAAAATATAATACTATGTTGCCTAAAACAAATTGATCCTTATGAATGGTTGGTATCATAAAATACAGGGTGTTTTATTTTTCACATTTCACCGGTTCGGTTCCCGGTTCAAGCAAGTGGTTTTTTCAAAAATCTTTGCGTGTAGTTTTACCTATTTTTGAAAATAAAGGAATATTTCCTTTCAGTAAAATTTGCCATCATCAATATTCAGGGTACTTTTCCTCCAACTACCGTCTTTTATTTCCAACCTGTATAACTATGTATTGTTATTAATTTTTCGTTTTCTAAAATAGTCTACTGTCTACTGGATACAAAGCGACGGTATCACTTGAAAATATTTTTTATCAAATGACACTTGACATTTTTACGGCACGTTCTACGGCGGCTAATGGATTTATTCCCGTGGGATGAGATGCGATATAGAAGTTTGTATGGAATTTGTAGTCGCTAGCGGATGTTAATCCATTAGTAAGTAATATTTTAAGTTATTTTTCCTATAAAATTGGCACTATACTTACATCCATCCATCCATCAGCCCTTGGAGGTCCACTGCTGGACATAGCCCTCCCCTAACTTGCGCCACTCTGACAGGTCATCAGTCCCCCTGGTCGGGGGGCGTCCATATATGTATGCGTCCATATAAATAAACATAGGTATATGCGTCCATATATACTTACCTACTACTTATTTATTATTTACGTTTTATGAGGCTGATCTTATTTTAATAATTACCTGAACCCGTAAATGTCTTACTGCAGGACTCGGGTCTCTTCTCTTAATTCATCACCCTGTTCAAGTATGGGTTGGTGAAGAGATTAGTGGGCATACCTAGCACCCGCCCGTGGTTCTCAACAGATGGGATGTTTCTCCAACAGATGGGATCCACCATTGCTCAGTAGAGTGCATCACTAACAGAGAAAGCTGGGCTTCGACTCAAGGATGGATAGTCCCATCATACACCTTAAACTCTTTCGGATTTTATAATTCTATAAATTTGAAACATTCAAGGACGCGGAATCTTACATACACCATCGTCAACCAATATAATAGGCAAAAGTAAATGTTTTCCGTGAAAATATCTTCATCTAAAATTTTCATACAAAATAATTACTTAATACCTATTATCAGTGAACGAGTATACTACGTATATTAGTTCATTGCCTATTATACATATAAGTAGTTGAGGCTCAAGAAAGACTACCCCGCAATTTTGAGTCTGATTGGGCGATTATTTCGTTTCTATTTTTTCTAACTATATTTTCAATGGGTAATCGTGTTATCCGGTTGATAAAAAATACCGTGTAGGTACTTTTTGTAAATAAACAATATATTTTCAACTTTTTGAAGTGTCCAATTGATCCACAACACCTACTACAGTTCTATTATTTGTAGATACAGATCCTTTAAAGTTGCGACAATATTGTCTACTTAATAACTAATAACTAATCATAATACATAATGGTAGGTATACGGTATACCTACCTATAAGTATATAAAAGCAAAGCAAAGCAAAGCAACAACCCATAATTGTCCCACTGCTGGGCTCGGGGTCTCCTCTCACAATGTGAGGGGTACAGGCCATAGTCTACCACGCTGGCCAAGTGCGGATTGGTAGACTTCACACACCTTTGAGAACATTATGGAGAACTCTCAGGTGTGCAGGTTTCCTCACGATGTTTTCCTTCACCGAAGCAAGTGATAATTAAGTTGTAATTAACTTGTTGTGCGTGCCAGGATTTGAACCCTATATACCCCTACCCTATAATAGATACCCTATAAGTATATACTTTAGGCTATATAGCTATTTTCATTGCATAATTTTACTATGAAACGTAGGTACAAAAAGTATTATAACATTTTAAAACGACGACAATTATCTGGACAATAGTTTTAATTTTTCAGTTTTTAATCTAAGAGCTGTTGAAATAAGCTTTTCATTTCTCGGCTGCAATGAAGCCGCACTGCGGAACCGAATTTTCAATAAAGGGTTCATTACATAAAGTCAGTAACAACAAACTCAATATTCTACGAACGGGGTAGAGATTTTACTTAACATTCGGGCATTTTTGGGAAATTTTAGCGTTGGAATCGCAAGGTCATATGCAAAGTTGTTAATAGTCGAGAAAACATGGTTTGTTGAAGTTTGTCGCTAGCGGTTGCCATGGTGACTGGTGTAATAACAAATTAAGTAAATGCCAGCAACGTTGCTTTAAGCCATAAACTGATTACGACTCGATACAATGTAATGAACGATGCTCACGATATTACTAATTGGTCATACCGAGTTTTTTGAAAAAAAGAACGTTATAGACTTACTCATAGAATAGGCATGCCTAATAAGCAGTTTTAACGGAATATCTATATATTTATACCAATAATACAGTCTTAAATTTAAAAAACCCCGACAGTTTTATTTGCACTAAACATAGCTAAGAACACTCGATTAAGTCACCTTTCAAACAAAAAAAAAACTAGATCAAAATCGGTTCTTAATTATGTTTAGGAGCTACTATGCCACAGACAGACATACAAATACACAGACACGTTAAACTTATAACACCTCTCTTTTTTGTCTGGGATTAAAATTGTAACGAAGCTATACTAAATCTGGATAATAATATGAGATATTATAGGTATATACCTAGTTATAATATGTACATTATTACAAGGTATACCTTGCTTCGCTTCGGGAAACCTATTGCTCAAAATTGTTGTTTTTTTTTAATTGTGAATAAAACTGACGCCCCAACTCAAGAGTCACTATTGGTTACTTTAATTGCTCCTTAGTAAAGAATCACATACAAATTCCGTACTAAGCAGCGATTTAAGTAACCATTAGTGACTCTGAGTTGGGGTGTAAATGTAGTAAACTAAACACTACCACGTGGCAACCAAAAGCCGTGAAACTGACTAAATATAACTGGCTCTAACCATCCATCCATCATCCATCCATCAGCCTTTGGAGGTTCACTGCTGGACATAGGCCTCCCCTAACTTGCGCCACTCTGACCGGTCCTGAGCCTTCTGAATCCAGCGAATGCCCGCTGTCTTCTTCAGGCCGTTAATCCACCTGGTCGGGGGCGTCCTATCCTTTTTCCGAGACATACGCGCCATTCGAGGATCTTTCTTCTCCAACGGTTATTGGTCCTTGGCACTATGTGGCCAGCCCATTGCCACTTCAGCCGACTAATTCTTTGAGCTATGTCGGTTACCCTTGTTCGTCTACGGATCTCATCCTTTCTGATGCGATCACAAACTGGCTCTGACTCTGCAACGATTTTGAATTGCGAATTTCGAATTGCAATAAATACATTAAATACCCTCCCAACGTGTTGTTGTTGATTACACAGCTGATAAAAATTAATGTCAATTATTTCGGGTGCCGGGAGTCATTTGTAAACGTGAGGCGTAGGTTTGTGAAATGAAGCGCGGGCGGATAATTAATGTGGTAATAAAGGTATATTTGTAAAATTTCCTATACATTGGTAAAGATATAATATACATTACGTTTGTTATAAATATTAAAAACACGAAAGAAAGGAAATTTTTGAGAGCTAATTAATGTCGCTAATTATTGAATCCAATAAAAAGTGGTTAAGTTTTTACACCAGATAATGTTTTCTATTCTCTTAAAAATATAGATAAACTATTGAAACGGATTAAATAGTCTTCCACGTGAAAATCTTGTTCTAATAATAAATCTAAAATCTTGTTAGCTAATACCTTGGGTAAGTGTTGATATGTAATTGATTCCAAATATACAGAACCATTACGGAAGTCAGTGAACGAATTATTAGTTCATTGACGGATGTACAGTGAGATGTTGTTTTATTATTTACGATTGTAATAAAATAAAAGTGATTTCACATTTTCCTTTGAAAAGTATAATAACTGCCCTCATAACCACGCCGCATCTACATAATGATGACGATCTAGGTTTGCCTATATAACTTTCACAACATCTAGGTATACTAATATTATAAAGCTGAAGAGTTTGTTTGATTGAACGCGCTAATCTCAGGAACTACTGGTTCGAATTGAAAAATTCTTCTTGTGTTTGATAGTCCATTTATCGAGGAAGGCTATAGGCTATCTAACATAATTTAAGTAGTTAGTTTTTTCCACAAATTAACGCGGGTGACACCGTGCGGCACAGCTAGTTATTTATGTACATAAGTACATAAAATGTCTCAGTGACTGAATGGAAGACACTAAGATTTAAATTCCCTTGTAAACTTTTGATGAGCCTATAATAATGGGCCATTACAGACGGACGCAACGGTCGTTTCATGAAAGCTGACATCGGCCAACTTCGCTATCAAAACAACTTACAGTTGAATACACTTTGGCGGCCATTGTATCTACGACTGAGAAACTGTCATGAAGCGAAACGATAAGCATTTACGACGGTAGTTCATTGATATTGATCATAGATATTATAGTACCTAAATCTGTGATATTGATACATTTTACTGCTGGTAGAACCTTGCACCACATGAGAAGACAAGTGACAACCATCTAAAAATTCTGTCGGTTAGATATGAGTAGTCAGGTAAACTCAGGTACTTTCTGGATCCGGGTGAAGTAAGGTCAGCGATACTTGCAAATGTCTGCCCTTGCAAACACAGACATGTTCACAAATTCAGATTCTTACTTTTTGACGAATTGTTCTTTTGTGTCTGTGTATCTGAATGTCTGTCCATGGCATCGTAGCTCCCAAATGGATAAATCGATATTGATTTAGTTTTTTGAAGTTATACTTCTTTTGGCGCGATGGAGAAAAATGATGGGAGGGAATTTTTACGATGCGCGCGCACTCCGACACCTAAATTCTACATCGTGAAGTTAGCTAAATTCTACATCGTGAAGTAATGTAAATCAAACTGTCGGGAGTTTTTATTTTTATTTTAATTTAAGATTATGTTATAATTATGTCGTGTAAGTACGGAAAAGTGTGTGAATATTATGGTCGATGTTACAATAAGTGGCAGTTGATTTATTAACTCCAATAAATAAACAAATTTATGTGATGAAATTACAAACTTATGGTTATGTATTATAGAATTTTAAAATAGTAGAAGGTAACTTGTAAGTTATTAGTGACCTACTTGACTATCAATTCTAGCAAATGGAAAGCGCAGATAGCGCCTCCAGAGCAGTACATAAATCACATAAAACTTTTACTCAATAAAAACTTGTACAGATAAAAATACTTTACTTAAAACTTAAGGCAGCATTGGTTTTACAATATTGAACTTATATTACCTTAAACCATGTACCTTAAAAATTACTTAAGACTATTGAATTATAATGTACAAAAGTACCTACCAGAAAGTTCTATTTGCAAAACTGAACGTTCTGCTTGCAAAATCGAACGTACCCATTGAAAATTGAAGCCCATTGGCGCCGATTCATTGGGACAAACATGTCCGCGGTATCGGTTCTATACGCTAGTAACAATAATTCAATGCTTATGACTATCAAATTGACCCATTGAAAAGGGCATCGAAAAACTGCCAAATACCAATCGGAAATTTTATCTACGATTCAATCGCTCTGTTGACATAACGTCACGAGAGGCGGGCCTTGCGTTGCGTGACCGAGTTCAATACAACGACACGGGACTGCCACGGGACAGCCACGTGAAAGCCACAGGTGAAAACTGTACAAAAGTAAACGTTTTTCGGCTATTAACCATACTTTTCCCGATTCATCAAACAACCAAGTCAAAACTAAGCAAAATGTTCATGGAAACCAAGAGTAAGAGTAATCTAAAAGTTATAAAAAGTTTCATTCAAAACCAGATTTTTTGTAGATTTTATTTCACTACTACATATAATTAAAGTTTTTAAGGCAACTCTTATGTCATAATAATCGCCGATGATTTGTAAATACCCTTTAGCTTACCGTATTTAAATCAGTCAATCGCATATTTTTAATAGTGTTATTTCATTCGATGATTCGATACATATATTTAATGAATCAAAAATATGTTATATCAAGAGATTGTACCAAGAATAATTGTTATCAGCTGATGTTTTAATGTAAACAAACAAAAAACTGGACTCCATTAAGTCAGTCCATGGTTATATAAAATATCAAAGGGCAAAGTAACTTTCAAGGCTAGCCTTCAAAAGTTTTATATCAGTTTAACAATACAAACTGGAAGTGAATAATAATATTTATGTGTTTTTGTTGCAAATCCATGGTCACAGGGAGACATCGAAGCGTGTGCACTGAGATAGAGAAAAACATTGCATTCTAAATCACGCTCAGTGCATTTCAAAAGGTATATGAATAGACAATATCATTCTATTTATTCAGATAAAGTCTCGTATCAAGTATTTTTAACCGACTTCAAAAAAGGGGAAAATTCTCAATTCAATTTTATATTACATGTATTTAATGTTTTGTTATCTCAAAACTGAATCATTGATCAACCAATTTGGAAAATTATTTTTTTATTTCTGGTCCTAATAGAATGCTATTTCCTTAAAGCCGACCGTCGAAACTTTTTGAGGAGATTTAGAACGTAGATACTCGTACAAATAACACAAATATTAGAAATAGATCTCCCAAACGCTTCTAACAGACAGTTAGGATAGAGTATCAGCTTGTAAGTGGCGCGGCATTGTCTGATCTCGCTCAAATTTAAATGGGACCACATGACAAGCACCAGCTTTCGATTAAAAAAAGAATTATCAAAATCGGTTCACCCAGTCGCAAGTTCTGAGGTAATAAACATACAAAAAAATACACTCGAATTTCTCCTCCTTTTTTTTGAAGTCGTTTAACAAAAAGATGTTTTATCGCAACAACGCAATTTCATCTACACACCTTTGGACCTCTTCGATAATTTATTTATTACATTTAAAATCGTTATCATGTCGAGGTATTTACATTCATACGAAAGAATTCGTCTATTTTTCAAAAGCCTGTCGTTAACCATGTAAGGGAAGGGAGTGTATGCTTCGTAGCAAAGTGCTACGATGCCTGTTTGGATCCGTAACCATGCTACGAACCTGCTACGACCCCGTAACCGTGCTACTAACTTCGTAGCGATACCTGTGGTGAAACTAGGCCAATTTAGTAATATTAAAACGGTAGATTCAGTTTGACCCAGTCAGCCTAAAGGTAAAATACTAAAATATAAACTTTTAAGTCGACAAAATAAACAAAACTGACTGTAAATTGTGTGCAAAGATATATGATTAATATGCTTTGCGGATCATTTTACAGTGCTTAAAAAGTTTAATCCTTTTAAATCTAATATTCTAATTCTATTTAATCGCTATTACAGCGATAAGACCGCCTACTGTGTCTAATAATACTAAAATTCTAATATTTTATGTATTTCTAGTGTGCTCAATAAAGAATATTGTATTGTATTGTATTCTATTAATAATATTTAACATATTTGCACAGGCATTTTACAACACAATACAATACAAATTCACATTATTTGTATAGTATACACGAAAGTAATACACAAAGGTAATTTTAATACGTAGATATGAATGCAATTAAGTAAAGCTCTTTTTATTATGGTTGTCAATTTTATTATCGCTGCAGTTCGTAATAAAATACTTGATAACATCGGCTTTTCATATAAAATCAATTTCAGTTTCCGAGAAAATTAGTTTCAATATCAAAGCTTAGATCAATGATTTGATTCCAACCTATTAGTGGTTCACTACTGAGTAATGGGTCTCTCCTATTGAGGATTTTTTTATGGCAATAGCCGGCAAACGAGTTGACGATCCACCTGATGGTAAGTGGCTATCGTCGCCCACGGACATCAGCAACACCAAAGGCATCACTGATGCGTTGCCAGCCAAGAAGGAGAGAAGAACAAAGAAAGAACTGGCTCTCAAGCGCCCAGCCAGAACACGACGAGTCATTTGGCGACTGACTCATGCTCAAGGGTGGCAGCTATCCAGGCGAACCCCATGGAGAAAAACAATAGTAATAATGGTATTAATAATGGTATGGTGGTATGGTATGGTGGCCTAGAGTATCCTCTCTTCCAATGCAGATCGGTGGAGGGGTTAGTGGCCAACCTAAGTATCGGTTGTTTTCATGCCACCCGAAGGCCTGTAAATTGGCTTAACGACTGTTTTCTTACGATAACAACCGGGACCTGCGGCTTTACATGATCAAGAAGTTTTCGCTACTGGCGGTCACCCATCCAACTACCGATCACGCCCGCTTGCCTCACTCGGTCGATCACTTACGATCGCTACAAGCTGCCGAGCTATGAGCGCTTTGACCAAAAATATATCATAGTATAAAAATTACTGTTGTATTGCTGTAAAAGTGCAAGTAATTTTCCTTACCTATCTTAATTTGCAATAAAAATATACCTACTTTAATTGATTATTACGAGTAATCGTATATTGAATACAGATTTGTACGAATCCAATTATCCGCTAAATTCATAGTCCAACCCTGGATGAAAAATTTAATCTTGAACAATTGTTTATAGTAACTTAAACAATCATGGACGTATCGAGCTTCGTCGAAACTACGTGCGTGACCGATCATCGAATAAATTACTCGTTCGAAGAATGAAGGAAACATCGGGACGTTAGTCATAGCCCATTTGCATTTAGCGGCTGTGCTGTTGAACCAGCTATTAGGAATCGCCGGAATCCCCGAAAAGCACCCACAAAATTCACAGCTAATACACGGATAATTGGAACGAGGTCAGACGGCCAGGCAAAGTGTGCAGCGGTCGCGATGTCTTTCCTTAGGTTCGTGTAAAATCAATAATTTTACAGCTACAGCAGTGTGACACGCTACGATGGAAATTAAATAAAAAACTTCATAAAAAGATACGTGCATTCACCTCAAATGAAATCAGCTTGCAAGAATTTCAGCGCCCTCTCCAGATACACCATTAATCAATGGACTGTTCCACGGTTGACGCGGTAGATCGTATGTCACGAATGGACAATGAATGTGAAGTGCACATGCCACGCGCGCCTATACTGAATACAAGTACGTAAGTTGTCACTTGTCCCTGTAAAGTTCGATGAATTCACTCGACGGTGACCTTTCGTAGCCAATAACGCGGTTACGACGAATTGTCGGATAAGTTGTTTTGACCAAATCCTACGATGTTTGTTCCGTACAGACGTCAATAGCCCAATGATGGCTTTCTCTCAGACGCGACTAGTTCTAATCTACTATTCCACTGTTATGAGCTAATACTTCATGCTTGAAGTAGCGATACCACTTCAAGCTGTACTCGGGATGTTTAATAATAGTTTATGGTTTGTTTTAGCTTGAGTAAAGAGAGTCATAAACCTGCCAACACTGTAATGATAAACGTGAGTTCAAATCTACGTATAGACGAAGTCACGTAGTAGCATCGTGAGATAAATATTTACTCATATATTCTTTTGGAAAAATGAGCTGCTTAATATAATAAAAATATATTGTGCAGTTCAGTCTGTTACATTTTTCACATCTTGCGTTTGTTAATAAAGTAAAAGTTACATAGGTATGAGTAAAAAAATGGGCTTAATCTATTACAAACCGGTCAAAGAGGGTAGTTAGAAAAACGTGTTATAGAACAATTAGATGCCTAATTGGCTACACAAAAATGGTATAATTTTAAGTACTAAAAAGCTTTACATTAAGCCCATTAAAATTAAAGACTTTATTCCTATTTATTACTGTAATCGTAAGCACCCTTTTGTGAATGAATTTTGAGCTTGATTCAATTGGAGAAAAATGAATCCTTCGAATAAATGATAGAACTTCACATTCAGATGATATCTACAGGTAAAATTAAGAGTGTCTATCTACAAACGTATACTTTAGTTTTTAATGAACAGAAACACTTATTATACTATTTATAAAGTTGAATGAACTTTAAGGGTCTTTAGTTACGTTACACTACATTAACAGACAATAAAGTGATAAAATCTTTCGAATTCATTATGAAGTTTATAGTAGTGATTCTACCGGTAAATCAGGGTCCTAGGTTTGATCTCGGGTCGTTGTTGCTTATAATTTTTAATCGTGTATTGTATGTATGTATGTAATATCATATCATAGGCCATGATATCCTAGTTCCTCGATTAGTGAGTGAAAGTTTATTTTATTTCATAGCCCTGCGGCTTGCGTCGATCCAAAGTGATCGACAAAGTTAAGCAACAGCGGGCACGGTCGGTAGTTGGATAGGTGACCGCTAGTGGCAAAAAATTCTTGAGCGTTTCCGTGCTTCGGACGGCACGTAAAGCCGTCGGTCCCGGTTGTTATCACATGATAACAGTCGTTAAGCCATGTCGGAGGCCCTCGGGCGGTTTGAAAGCTTCCGACATTCGGGTTGGCCACTAACCCCTCCACCAATCCGCACTGGAGCAGCGTGGTGGAGTATGCTCTAGGCCTCCTCAAGAGGAGAGACCCGTACCCAGTAGTGGGCCATTAATGGGTTGAAGCCATTAACCACCAATTGCAACGACCTTGCCTCGAAAGCGATTTTTATAACAGAATATCAAAACTGTTGAGTGCTTACACTATCGTGTTTACTGATAACTTTATGCGATATGTCGCACCCTCAGTGGAAAAAAGGCATAAGATGAAAATTGCAATTTTTACAGGAGAGCAAAAATACTGTTAAAATATCAGTAAATAGTCAAAGGAACTTACATTATGATTTCTTGCTCAAAACCGTCAAGATTAATGATAAAAATTTGAAAAAAATTGAGGATATGCAGCTTTTGTCCCTCTTTCCAATCATATCTATTAATAACCTAAATTCAAAGTAATACGACTTAACTATGCTTTTTTTCCACTGAGGGTGCGATGTTATTTTGGTTATAGTACCTACTCCTTACGAATAAGATTTAGTGTTAAGTACTTTTCTTAAAAAAACGAACGAGTAACCTAAACTAGTAACTAATTAATTTGTCATTTCGTGTCATTAATATGATATGTACATAATTATAATAATAATATGGTTAATTCCCACAAGAAATCACTTCCAGTACCTAGATAAGCCTAGAATAGGAAAAATAGGCATGAATGCGAAAACAATTCTGGTGTGTATATTGTAATTCTAGCTAAGTAGTTTTAAATTCTTCCCTACGTAGGTACTTTACATATTTTTTATACAATTGGGTATAATCCATAAAACTTCAATTAATTATTAAGTTACTGTTATATATTGAGAGGAAAGGGAATTCACAGGAACAAACTCGCTAGTTAGTTACACACTGATTTAATAATATAATTGCCATGGCAACGGCAGGCTGGCTACCGCCTGCCTACAGATACATATATAACACTCCTCCCCCTTAAGCTAAGAACTAACTACCCTTAAAGTAAACATAATAACTCTGCAACTAAAAGTATTATTCAAATATTTCTATCTGTTGTCGTCTTCTTCATCAAACTGAATCGATGTCGGTGTCGAGAAGATCGGGCTAATCGCTCGACGCCTTCTAGC
This sequence comes from Thymelicus lineola, assembly GCA_963932265.1. Lineage (NCBI taxonomy): Eukaryota > Metazoa > Arthropoda > Insecta > Lepidoptera > Hesperiidae > Thymelicus > Thymelicus lineola. The sequence goes on along the minus strand of OZ010693.1, from coordinate 4,037,616 downwards.
GGCGGTGGCAGTGCCTTGCGGAGTGACCGGAGAACCTAACGGAATCGCTCCTTCAGCACTCGTTCCCGGCCCTTCCTCCCCCACTGGCTGCACTGTCGGATCGGGTTGAGCGGCAACAAGCGGCGCTACGTCGGGCACCAGGTCCGGGTCCTCGTCCTGGTCGTCAGTGTCATCACCCGACAAGCCGTCCAGTCGGCTTCTTATTTGATCGATGTGTCTGATGACTTCACGTCCTATTTGTGGAACGTATACCGAGTACATTGATTTTCCAATTTTCTTCCTAATGACCGCTTGAACCCAGTAGAATTTTTTATTGCTTGTATTTTTAACTATCCAAACATTTTCATTTTCTATAAAATCTTTTCTCTGTTTTCCCCTGTAGTATTTAGCCTGCAAGGACTGATTGTGTTCGACGGTACGAGTGAGGTCTGTGGATGACGGTGAAGGCGCGATAGGGTTTAATAAATCTAACCGCGAGCGCAACGCACGCCCAAAAACTATCTCCGCGGGTGACTTACCAGTGGTACTATTTTTAGAGTTCCTATAATCGAATAAAAATTTCATAATTTTTTCATGTATAGTTTTTTTATTGCATCCCTCAAACACGATTAACTTAAGCCCCTTTTTTACTATTTTCACCATGCTCTCTGCTTGCCCGTTACTGGCCGGGTGATATGCAGGGGATAGAACATGCTTGATACCGTTACGTATGCAAAATTCCTTAAACTCTGTGGATGTAAAAGATGTGCCATTGTCACTCACCAACGTGTGCGGAATACCGAACCGCGACATAAACTCATACAACTTATTTATAACCGCCTTTGAATTGTACGTTACAGACATATCGTGACATTCAACCCATTTACTATAGGCATCTACAATAATAAAAAAAGTATATCCGTGAAAAGGGCCCAAAAAATCTATATGGATGCGGTAAAACGAGTGCGGCGGCAGCGGCCACGGCGTGAGCGCGGCGTGCGCCGGGGCGGGGCGCAACGCGCAGCACGCGCCGCACGCCCCCGCCACTCGCTCCAGCGCCGCGTCAACGCCAGGGAACCACAGCCGTTTCCGAGCCTCGGCCTTCATCTTCACCACTCCAAAATGTGAACTATGTAGTTCCCTACATACGCTTCCTTGCAAAGACGCGGGGATCACGACCTTATGACCGCGCATTAAGACACCCTTTTCGAAAGATAATTGTGTCTTACAATTGAAAAATGGTTTTAAACCCGCGTCATTAAACTTTCCTAGGCCAGCCGTTTAAAACGTAACGCGTAACAGTAATCAAAATATTGTCACTAGCCGTCTCGCGCCGCAAATCACTTAGTGTCACCGGTAGGTCCCCGTCCACTACAAAGTTAACGTAAGTCGCGTGATCCTCGCACCCCTCGAGCTCGTCTGACGTCTTTGTCGTATCCTCCTCCCTGCAAGATCGTGATAAATAATCCGCGCTATTATTTTTACTACTAATGTACTCGATTGTATAATTGTACGCGGACAAAAAAATAGCATACCTCTGCAGCCGGTTGGCGGACACCTCGGGGATACCTTTGTGAGGCCCGAAAATACTCAAAAGGGGTTTGTGGTCTGTACGCAGCACGAAGGGCTCAGACCTACCATATAAATATTGGTGGAAACGTCTAACACCAAATATTATCGCGGTTGCTTCTTTTTGGATCTGCGCGTAATTTTTTTCTGCTGACGAAAGCGTCCGAGAAGCATACGATATTGGCCTTTCAACCCCTTCACTGCTGATTTGCGACAATACGGCTCCAAGCCCTGTGGGTGACGCGTCTACAGTTAATATCAATTTTGCTTTCGGGTCAAAATGTGTTAAAGTTGTATCGGATGCCAAAATGTTTTTTATTTTGATAAATGCTTCATCATGAATCCTACTCCATTCCCACTTCGTATTTTTATGTAATAAATTATATAACGGACTTAACACGGATGCCGCATCCGGTACGAAATTCCTATAATAATTAGTGAGACCTAGAAACGATTGCAATTGTGACACGTTTGTCGGCCTGTGAGCTTGCAAAATAGCTTTGACTTTATCGGGCGACTTCCTCACTCCATGTCTATCTATGACGTGACCTAAATATGTAATTCCATTTTTGAAAAATTCACATTTACTCATCTGAACTGTTAATCCGGCATCGTTTAAGCGATGTAACACCCTTACTAATCTGTGCTTGTGCTGGTTTTTGCTTGCCCCTGTTATGAGGATGTCGTCAAGTAGGAAAATGATTCCGTCAATACCCGAGAGCAAGCATTCCATTGCACGCTGGAAAATGGCTGGTGCACTGGACAATCCAAACACTAATCGAGTGAACTTAAAGAGACCGCGATGAGTATTGATGCATGTAAATGTCTGAGATTCTTCGTTTAAAATAAATTGATTGTACGCCATCGACAAATCTATTTTGCTAAATTGTACGCCCCCGTGTAATCTAGCTAGCAAATCATTTACACTCGGCAAGGGATACTGATCAACTTGTAAATGTTTGTTAATCGTAACGGAGTAATCAGCACATAGTCTAATGCTGCCGTCTTTTTTTAATACTGGTACAATAGGTGATGCGTATTCTGAATGTGCAACAGGTTTTAAAATTCCTAAGGATACTAATCGGTCGAGTTCCTTGTCTATTTTTTCCTTCAACGCGTAAGGTACTGGTCTGGCTTTAAAAAAAATTGGTTTACTGTCGGGTTTTAAATGTAGATCGATTTTATACTTGTTAAATGAACCTAAATTTCCTGAGAAAACTATAGGAAACATGGAAGACAGCTCGTTAACTATGTTATTGTCAGCCTCGCATCTTGTTTGCGCCCTGTCGAGCACGGCTTGTACTGGCGCCGGTGCGAGCTCCAAATCAAACTTCTGAATGAAGTCGCGACCCAGCAGCGGCGGTCCGTCAGCGCGCACCACATACACATTCAAAGTATGCGTCCGCCCAAGATATGATATAGGCGTTGAGACAACTCCGATCGTTTCGATATTTTCTCCCGTATAACTATAAAGTTTCTTGTTGGTGACTAACAATGGCAAACGTTTAAAACTCGACTCGTAAGTTCTTTTTGAAATTACGCTTACCGCTGACCCGCTATCGATTTCGAACTCTAAAGCTAGACCACTGATCGTTACACTTTCCGTCATAGGCTTCCCTGACACGCACCGAATATTATTAAAATACTCACCGTCGTCATCACCGTTCTCCACAGTACCTTCATCTACGTGTTTCACTTTGCCCTCGTTAGGACACATCTTACGTAGATGGCCTTTAATACCACATTTTTTGCATTTATAGTTTTTGAAGCGACACTGATTAGACATATGATTATTAAATCCGCACACTCTACATCTATCCTTCTTGGAAATGCTGAAGACGTCGTTCGGACCCGCTGCGTCGGTGCCGGCCGCCCCCAGCCCCGACGCTGCCATCGTCGAGGCCAGGCGCGCACAGCGCACGCTCTCTGCCAAGTCGATGGCTTTCGCGAGGGTCAGCTCCCGCTGATCCTGCACGAACAGTTTGTCCCGCTCACGTCCCGCCACCATGCCCATGATAAATTTATCCAGCAAGGCTTCCTCCAAGCTTTTGAAACCGCAGTGCGTCGCTAATCCTCGAATTCTAGCCGCCCATTGAGTGTGAGTTTCTCCTGGTCGTTGTGTTGCAGCATAAAAGATGGATTTTTCCGCAAACCCGAACCTTTTTGGTGTGAAATGGTCATCGAGTAGTTTTAATATTGCTTCGTACTCCAATTCCTCCACCTTGTTCGGTAACGCCAGGTCAGTTGCGAGTTTGAAAGTCGATTCCCCTAATGATGTTAATAATATCGCCCTTCGTTTGACTGCCGCCTTGTCAGTTGTTGAGGTAATGTCATTTGCAATATACCATTGGTTTAATCGCGCCTTGAAACTATTCCAATCTTGCAAATTATGATCAAAAGTGGCAAGTACCCCAAAGGTCGTTCCGGTAGCCATAGTGCATTTAATAAAATGTGAGTCCGATCGTCGCCACGTGTTATATATTGAGAGGAAAGGGAATTCACAGGAACAAACTCGCTAGTTAGTTACACACTGATTTAATAATATAATTGCCATGGCAACGGCAGGCTGGCTACCGCCTGCCTACAGATACATATATAACAGTTACTTATTAAAATAGTCATTTTAGTTAATGACTTTCGAAGTAATTGTTATAGGTAAAATAATATTTACAATATACTTCCTTCTCTTTATTTTTAATAAAGTATTCTACAATATTATTCCAAGTACGTACATATTATAGGTACTTTCTTTTATTGCCGTGGTTTCAATTTTTTGTAAATACATTTTCTTTCTTTTAGGGAGCCTAAAACCTTTTGCCTAACAACTAAAAATAACGACTAAAACTCACCGATAATCCCGGATTGCAGCCAGAAATAATGGAGTTCTTGCGGAACTTAGGAACGCACACCTGCATGGAACTCTTGTCTTTAGGAGGCCCCGCGCATCCGTACTCGTCGCTCCTGTTGTTCCTCGTCAAGTTTATATTGTTCGTATTGTTGACCTTTACTAAAATGTTGCAAGTCTGCGACGCGATTTGAAATAACCCTTCCTCCAAATTACGCTTATTATTGTACTGTCGATTAAAGTGCAAGTAGTCCCACCATGAAGGCATTTTCTTTTATCAAATCGTTAGCCAAGTTACGAAGTTTCGTATTTCGGGAAAGCGGACGCGTGCGATCGCTCTCCTCAACCGCTTACTTCTGAGCTGCATGAAACGTTGACTTGCGCGTTAAACTTTCGTCTAGTGATATCGGTAACGTCCACACAAAAATAATTCACAGTATACAACTAGTCTCGACCAATTTCAGCTATGCTTTTACTTTAAATTACATGGAGCTTGTAAATTATATGAAAATGTATCTATTACGATGTCCGTACCATGCTACGTCAGGCTTCGTGACTAATGATAACTACAACAGTTTTTCTATCGTATTTGATACAAACAAGGTACAAACATGGCTATAGTCGTTATTATTAATGGAGCAATCCTAATAACGCAGTTTAAAAATGTTGAAGGAAATCAATAGATATACCTATCTACCTATGTACCTACTTAGGTATTAGGTAACTGTTGTTTTGTTTCACAATATAATTTGAACAGTACGTGGGTAGATATAATTTTATATGTTAAATACACTGATTGTTTTCCTGGCTTCAACCTATTAATGGCCCACTACTGGGCACGGGTCTCTGCTCTTGAGGAGGCCTAGAGCATACTCCACCACGCTGCTCCAGTGCGGATTGGTGGAGGGGTTAGTGGCCAACCCGAGTGTCGGAAGTTTTAAAACCACCCGAGGGCCTCCGACATGGCTTAACGACAGTTATTATATGATAACAACCGGGACCGACGGCTTTACGTGCCCTCCGAAGCACGGAAACGCTCAAGAATTTATTGCCACTAACGGTCACCCATCCAACTACCGACCGCGCCCGCTGTTGCTTAACTTTGTCGATCACTTAGGATCGACGCAAGCCGCAGGGCTATGAGCGCTTCAAAGTGTTTTCCTAAAAACAATAAAATTTTGTGATTCATCACCATGCATGAATCACTGGAGTCAATAGGTTCTGTGCCAAGTTGGTAAGTTCCGACGGCGTATGTGATATGAGGGGGGCTGGGGGTATACCTATGTGATATGTGTATATGAGAGTCGGAGCATCAGCATGTTGTAGCTTACAAGTGCGTACCTACATTTGTCCATGAAAGTTATTTCTTAACTGTTAACAGGGAGTCTGAAGTTTGCCCCCAGCCCCCGGGCCAAAAATTATGATTTCCCCACAAATTATTAAACAAAACCTTGCGTAGCCGCTCCATAGATCAGCAAATACTCAAACGTTGCCCTTTAAGGATTGTTAATATCTTTACTAGCATTACAAAATATAATCTAATGTATGAAATCTCGTGTCTCGTGTTTGTGATTGCACTCCTCCGAAACGGTTTGACCGACTTATGAAAAATTTTGTATATTTGGTAGATATGAGAATAGGTCGTAAAGTATATTTTCATTCTACTAGGTGATTAGAATTTAAAACAACGTTCTCCGAGTAAGCTAATAGGTAGGTATATACTATACACGAAGCTAGAATATATGAAAATCTGTAATGAAAAATTTTTTCTTCTTGCTCCAGTAGTTGCCAGTGGCGTAACTTGCCCTAAGCAGGCCTTGTATCAGTATTTGCTGAGGGGCCCCAACTCCAACTTTAGCTGTCTGAAAAAAAGGGGCACCAATAGAAGCGGCGTTATGGCGGCTGGTGAGCTTTTTTTAGGGGGGCACTGGGGGCCCAGTATAATTGATACGGCGGTAGCTACGTCCATGCCATTCGCAGTGTAATACCATAAATCCTAGTGCAGAGCCTTTATAATAAGTAGATATTCAACTATATTTACTTCATTAGGTGCTTATTTGCTTTCAACCTATACAGGGCTCTGAACAGCCTGATAACTGAGTAGATAGTCTTAGAGCAAAATCTACCACGCTTACACATAAGTACTTACTACATCTGCTATTCAGTTTTATGCGACAATTATTTTTAAGAAACTTTCAACATGACCTAAGTACCGCGCGCTATGAAGTAGACATACATATTATATTCACTGGTTGTTTGCTGCGGACCGCGTTTTATGAGTAATTCTATTTAAGAGGTCCCCAGAAAGAACGTCTGGCACGAAACTCGTAATATTAATAATTTAAGAAAAGTACATATTTGAGACTTGAAATTCTTTCTAGAAACCGTAGCTACGCTCGTGTAGGTAAACTGAACACTTTGCGCACAAGGGTCCATGTGTATTTTGTTAAAGTAAACTTGTGGAGTCAACCTTTTAGCCTCATTTCAGGACATTCAATGGTTATATTCTTCTGCTTTAGGTACTTGCTTTGTATGTGGACTACTTATTTATTTATTACACTTTATTGCACACCTTTAAAACGTTAGAAAAGCTTTACAATGTTAATATGATTTGTGCACAAAAGCGATCTTATCGCTAAATAGCGATTTCTTCCAGATACACTTTGGGAAGATGATGAAGGGAAAATTTATTGGATGTTGGTAGGGTGCTAAGTGTAATATCCTACTCATAAAATATAATATTATATATACTAATAACTAATAGCTTGTCTGCGTCTGCGTTCCCACCCACCTACTTATGACGTGGATGACTTCAAGAAAAGAGTGAATAGGCTTTTATTAAGTTAGTGCGCTCACCATCCTGGACCATATCTTCACTTACCATCAGGTGGGATTATGGTCAAGCATTAACATATTTTAAGTAAAAAAAATATAGTACCTACTATTGGGAAATTCAAGGAAAAATATAATACACACTTATTTTTAATATTATAATTATTTATTTTTCCATGTGTATTTTGTTATTAGTTTTGGTTAACAAAGTCTTATTACATATTTTTAAAATATTAAAGGAATTTGAGCAATTTAGATCCATGATCCAACGACGTGAATGCGTTTCGTTCTGAAATTCCCAATGCTGCGTTGCGGGTACATTTCAGTCATAGTTACAAAAAGCTCGACAACTGAATTACCGATGAAAATATAGTATTATTCGTACTATGTTATTTTTCTATAACATAGAGTAAAATTGACTGGAATATAGCACGATACTATATAATATAGTACCTACGGGTGGCAACCCTGATTAGGTTTTATTTACGTTACGTATTTTTTTGATTCAGTCGCCGCGCTCAGAGCCCGCGATAAAAGCTATGCAATAGCTTAAAAAAATACTTTGTACTTGTACGGGGAAAGAGCAGTAATTAATTTAATTATTTTTTTTTTTCATTAAGTATCTATATCGCCAGTGCTACCATCCCATTCCTCTATTTACATTTTAGTGAAAACTTCACATGCTACAAGTTATCTAGAGAGATTTGCCGCTGTTTTCTTGGATACACACTTCACTAGTGTTATTGTTGGTCATTGACGGCAGTTACCAGTTACTTTGTGGGAGCAGAGCACAAAAATTATCTCGATTTTGTTGGCCATAGGCCTTCTGTTCAGATAACATGCCTTCAACCCATTTATAGCTGGGCATAGGTCTCTCCTCTTGAGGGGGCCTAGAGCATACTCCGTCAGTTCCACCACGCTGCCTCAGTGTGGATCGGTGGAGGGGTTAGTAGCCAACCCGAGTTTCGGAAGTTTTCGTGCCGCCTGAAGCCTCTGACATATTTTAGCAACTGTTAGCTAACAATCGGCTCGACGGCTCAACGAGGAAAAATCATGGGAAAAAATTAAAAATAGAATGTAAAAAATAAGTTACACTTGTCTTTAAAACAATTTATTGTCAAGTAATAATGTGAATTTGAATCATTTTTAAGTAGACCCATACATAGCATCTTACAATCTTATCATTAAAACAGACGCATTCTTAATAAAACTTACATAGAAGGCAAACTTCCTCATTCAGATCACTCACTACATAATATGTCACTATCAAAATTAGTCTTATCAAAAAATATTGTTTTTCTTACAACATCTTAAGATCTAATGCTGCATAAGTCAAAGAGGTGGTATGAACAGTGTACAGTCAAATAATATTAAATTAAAATATAAAAAATCCACGACACTTTTATTTACACTAAACATAGCTAAGAACACTCTCGATTAAGTCACCTTTCAACCAAAAAAAAAAACAAAATCAGTTCATCCGTTTGGGAGCTACTATGCCACAGACACATCAAACTTATTGACGACCCGCGTGGCGCAATGGTTACCATGCCTGATCGCCGCGCCAAGGGTCCTGGGTTCGATTCCCAGCGAGGCGGAAATTTGAATGATGAGTTTAAATTTCTGTTCTCGGTCTGGGTGTGAATGTCCTTGTCTAGTGTGTTGTCCATGGCACCCACGAAACAGGGAATCCTAGTGTGGGGCTATGAGTGTGAAGCGTTATTTATTATTTATTACTTATAACACCCCTCTATTTTCATCGGGTGTTTAAAATAGGTGCAACTGCCATTCGTGCTCTAGATTCCACATAACTTTTTGTCACTATAAAAAGTCTGTAAGGTCTATAGGTTAACAGCTCTGCACTTCTATAATGTAAAATAATGTTTCTTCAATTTTGTTATCTGTTAAATGGCTGGCTTCAACCACCATTGATGACCCGCTAGTGGGCACGTGTCTCTCCTCTTGAGGAGGCCTAGAGCATACTCCACCTTGCTGCTCCAGTGCTGGGTTAGTAGAGGGCCTGTTAAATAATATAATGTTATACATGCTTTACCGATGGCGAATGGCGCCCACATTTCGGAAAACGGAGTATGGGATGCCTCCGACCATATGGACCGGCGATCTGAAGAAGACAGCGGCCATCCACTGGATTCAGAAGGCTCAGGACCGGTCAGAGTGGAGCAAGTTAGGGGGGGCTATGTCCAGCAGTGGACCTCCAAGGGCTGATGGATGGATGCTTTACCGATGTATAGTACTCTTCTGATTGTTCACAATAATGTATTTCTTAAAGACATTTTTCTTACATTTGCAGTCCTAGATCTTAAGCAGCCAATATCCTAAAGATTTAAGCTTCCTTAACTACTTTCATTTCCACATCCTCCAAACTGGATTCAGGATCATCAGGCTCATCCAGGAGTGCTTGTAACTGATGTATTGACGTTACTAATACATGGAACTGTTTCTTCCTTAGGGATAGGCGACTCTCTAATTGCTGCTTCGTTGCCTCTAAGCTACTTAGCTCTGTTTTTAATGTACTCAGACGTTCTAACGTCTCTTTTCTATCAGGCTGTTCACTTATCACCTTAGCCAACACATCATATTCAATACGGTTTTTCCTTACTGTCTTAGCTTGTGCCAAATCAGCTTTGCTCTTCTCTATATTGGTTTTAGCAATCTCTATACCAGATTCCAATATTTTTGACAGTCCCTCATAGCTTTTTAGTTCGGCGGCCATC
>OZ010693.1:3997535-4027456 GCA_963932265.1 Thymelicus lineola | reverse complement strand
CAAAACCTTGCGTAGCCGCTCCATAGATCAGCAAATACTCAAACGTTGCCCTTTAAGGATTGTTAATATCTTTACTAGCATTACAAAATATGTTGCAACATACTTAATCTAATGTATGAAATCTCGTGTCTCGGTGTTTGTGATTGCACTCCTCCGAAACGGTTTGACCGTCTTATGAAAAATTTTGTATATTTGGTAGATATGAGAATAGATCGTAAAGTATATTTTCATACTGCTAGGTGATTAGAATTTAAAACAACATTCTCCGAGTCAGCTAATAGGTAGGTATATACTATGCACGAAGCTATAATATATGAAAATCTGTAATGAAAAATTTTTACTACTACTGTTTTACTGTTTTACTACTATTTTAAAAACTACTGAGTTGCCAGTGGCGTAACTTGCCCTAAGCAAGCCCTGTATCAGTATTTGTTGAGGGGCCCCAACTCCAACTTTAGCTGTCTGAAGCAAAAGGGGCACCAACAAAAGCGGCGTTACGGCGGCTAGTGAGCTTTTTTTAGGGGGGCACAGGCACTGGGGGCCCAGTATAATTGATACGGCGGTAGCTACGTCCATGCCATTCGCAACGTAATACCATAAATTCTAGGGCAGATCCTTTATAAGTAGGTATCCAACTATATTTAGTACATTAGGTGCTTATTTGCTTTCAACCTATACAGGGCTCTGAACAGCCTGATAACTGAGAAGGTAGTCTTAGAGCATAATCTACCACGCTTCCACGTAAGTACATCTGCGATTCAGTTTTATGATACTTTCAACATGACCTACCGCGCGCTATGAAGTAGACATACATATTATATTCACTGGTCGTTTGTTGCGGACCGCGTTTTATGAGTAATTCTATTTAAGAGGTCCCCAGAAAGAACGTCTGGCACGAAACTCGTAATATTAATAATTTAAGAAAAGTACATATTTGAGACTCGAAATTCTTTCTAGAAACCGTAGCTACGCTCGTGTAGGTAAACTGAATACTTTTGCGCACAAGGGTCCATGTGTATTTTGTTAAAGTAAACTTGTGGAGTCAACCTTTTAGCCTCATTTCAGGACATTCAATGGTTATATTCTTCTGCTTTAGATACTTGCTTTGTATGTGGACTACTTATTTATTTATTACACTTTATTGCACACCTTTAAAACGTTAGAAAAGCTTTACAATGTTAATATGATTTGTGCACAAAAGCGATCTTATCGCTAAATAGCGATTTCTTCCAGATACACTTTGGGAAGATGATGAAGGGAAAATTTATTGGATGTTGGTAGGGTGCTAAGTGTATCTAATATCCTACTCATAAAATATAATATGATATATACTAATAACTAATAGCTTGTCTGCGTCTGCGTTCCCACCCACCTACTTATGACTTCAAGAAAAGAGTGAATAGGCTTTTATTAAGTTAGTGCGCTCACCATCCTGGACCATATTTTCACTTACCATCAGGTGGGATTATGGTCAAGCATTAACTTATTTTAAGTAAAAAAAAAAATAAATTAAAATTCACTGAAACTGCGAAAAACCTGGGAGTGATCTTTGATCAGAATCTGTCATGGAGAGCCCATATTGCTTAGGTCAGCCGAAAAGTACATTTCTCTTTACATTCGCTGAAATCCCTCCAAAGTGTGTTGCCCTTGAAAACAAAAATCTCTTTAGCCTCTACCATTATCCAACCTATAATCGACTATGCCGATGTCTGCTACTTGGATGCTACAGAGGAGCTCATGAATAAACTTGAGCGCTTGCAAAACTTGTCTATTCGGTTCATTTTCGGACTTAAAAAATTCGATCGTGTATCTCAATTTCGCAAGGATCTCAAGTGGCTCCCTATCCGCCTTCGCAGGAATACCCGGATATTGTGTTGTCTGTTCAATATCCTACATAACCCTACCTCTCCTTTGTACCTTCGCAACCGATTTTCCTTTTCTCATTCTCCTGGTGAACCCTGCCGAACACACCTCAAAACCATTCTCAAGTTTCCTTCTCATAAGTCCTGTTCCTATTCTCATTCCTTCTCCGTACAAGCAGTTAGGCTGTGGAACTCACTACCACATCAAATCAGAGACTGTAAAACTATCTTCACATTTAAGAAACGTATCAAAGAATACTACTTGGCTAATGTTACTCGTTAAAACATATCTATGCATTTTTATTGTTTAGGTATATATATTTATGGATATGTATATTATATATTATAGATATGTATTATGTATGATATGTATGTATATGTATGTATATGTATTATAGATATGTATTATATATATATATATATGTAAATAATATATTATTTTTCTTTGCTCGTTATTAATATTTATTTAATTGGTTTATATACTATAATTTTATTGTACGCACTAAGTTTGCATCTTTTGTTCACCTCTCCACTAACGGGCCTTCTGGAAGACATTTCAAATAGGAATAAGAAGTGCCCTTGTACAAATTTTTTTTTAAATATTTTTTTCCTATGTATTTATGTGTGTACAAAATAAATAAATAAATAAATAAATAAATAAATAAAAAAAAATATAGTACGGTCCCCTGCAGAGAAAAGTAACCCATCTGTTAAACAGTTTTAATAGACAGATGGGTTACTTTTCTCTGCAGGGGACTGTACTATTGGGAAATTCAAGGAAAAATATAATACTTACACACTTATTTTTAATATTACCTATAATTATTTATTTTTCCATGTGTATTTGTTATTAGTTTTGGTTAACAAAGTCTTATTACATATTTTTAAAATAATAAAGGAATCTGAGCAATTTAGATCCATGATCCAACGACGTGAATGCGTTTCGTTCTGAAATTCCCAATGCTGCGTTGCGGGTACATTTCAGTCATAGTTACAAAAAGCTCGACAACTGAATTACCGATGAAAATATAGTATTATTCGTACTATATACGTTTTCTATAACATAGAGTACAATTGACTGAAATATAGCACGATATTATATAATATAGTACCTACGGGTGGCAACCCTAATTAGGTTTTTTTCGTTACGGATTTTTTTGATTCAGTCGTCGGCTCTGAGGCCCGCGATAAAAGCTATGCAATAGCTTAAAAAAATACTATGTACTTGTACGGGGAAAGAGCAGTTAATTTAATTTCAATTTTTTTTTTCATTAAAGTATCTATATCGCCAGTGCTACCATCCCATTCCCCTATTTACATTTCAGTGAAAACTTCACATGCTACACATACTAGTTATCTAGAAAGATTCGCCGCTTTCTGTTCAGATAACATGCCTTCAACCCATTTATAGCTGGGCATAGGTCTCTCCTCTTGAGGGGGCCTAGAGCATACTCCGTCAGTTCCACCACGCTGCCTCAGTGCGGATCGGTGGAGGGCTTAGTAGCCACCGGAGTTTCGGAAGTTTTCATGCCGCCCGAAGCCTCTGACATATTTTAGCAACTGTTATCTAACAATCGGCTCGACGGCTCAACGAGAACAAATCATGGGAAAAAATTAAAAATAGAATTTAAAAAATAAGTTACACTTGTCTTTAAAACAATTTATTGTCAAGTAATAATGTGAATTGAATCATTTTTAAGTAGACTCATAGATAGCATCTTACAATCTTATCATTAAAACAGACACATTCTTAATAAAACTTACATAGAAGGCAAACTTCCTCATTCAGATCACTCATTACATAATATGTCGCTATCAAAATTAGTCTTATCAAAAAATATTGTTTTTCTTACAACATCTTAAGATCTAATGCTGCATAAGTCAAAGAGGTGGTATGAACAGTGTACAATGAAATAATATTAAATTAAAATATAAAAAATTCACGACACTTTTATTTACACTAAACATAGCTAAGAACACTCTCGATTAAGTCACCTTTCAACCAAAAAAAAAACAAAATCAGTTCATCCGTTTGGGAGCTACTATGCCACAGACACATCAAACTTATTGACGACCCATGTGGCGCAATGGTTACCATGCCTGAACGCCGCGCCAAGGGACCTGGGTTCGATTCCCAGCGAGGCGGAAATTTGAATGATGAGTTTAAATTTCTGTTCTCGGTCTGGGTGTGAATGTCCTTGTCTAGTGTGTTGTCCATGGCACCCACGACACAGGGAATCCTCCAGGGAAGTGTGGGGCTATGAGTGTGAAGCGTTATTTATTATTTATTACTTATAACACCCCTCTATTTTCATCGGGTGTTAAAAATAGGTGCAACTGCCATTTGTGCTCAAGATTCTACATAACTTTTTGTCACTATAAAAAGTCTATAGGGTCTATAGGTTAACAGCTCTGCACTTCTATAATGTAAAATAATGTTTCTTCAATTTTGTTATCTGTTAAATGGCTGGCTTCAACCACAATTGATGACCCGCTAGTGGGCACGTGTCTCTCCTCTTGAGGAGGCCTAGAGCATACTCCACCATGCTGCTCCAGTGCTGAATTAGTAGAGGGCCTGTTAAATAATATAATGTTATATATGCTTTACCGATGGCGAATGGCGCCCACATTTCGGAAAATGGAGTATGGGATGCCTCCGACCATATGGACCGGCGACCTGAAGAAGACAGCGGGCATCCACTGGATTCAGAAGGCTCAGGACCGGTCAGAATGGAGCAAGTTAGGGGGGGCTATGTCCAGCAGTGGACCTCCAAGGGCTGATGGATGGATGGATGCTTTACCATGTATGTATGGATGTATGTATGGTATGTATGGATGTAAAGTACTCTTCGGATTGTTCACAATAATGTATTTCTTAAAGACTTTTTTCTTACATTTGCACTCCTAGAACTTAAGCAGCAATATCCTAAAGATTTAAGCTTCCTTAGCTACTTTCATTTCCACATCCTCCAAACTGGATTCAGGGTCATCAGGCTCATCCAGGAGTGCTTGTAACTGATGTATTGACGTTACTAATACATGGAATTGTTTCTTCCTTAGGGATAAGCGACTCTCTAATTGCTGCTTCGTTGCCTCTAAGCTACTTAGCTCTGTTTTTAATGTACTCAGACGTTCTAACGTCTCTTTTCTATCAGGCTGTTCACTTATCACCTTAGCCAACACATCATATTCAATACGGTTTTTCCTTACTGTCTTAGCTTGTGCCAAATCAGCTTTGCTCTTTTCTATATTGGTTTTAGCAATCTCTATGCCAGATTCCAATATTTTTGACAGTCCCTCATAGCTTTTTAGTTCAGCGGCCATCATTTCGGAACCTAACTGTGATTTGGTGACAGCAAATTCACATTGAGCTAGTTGAGCTAACATGCGATCATGGGTAGATTTGCTGGAACAATCAAAAATAATATTACAATTTAGTGTCACTGGTAATAATAAATGTAAGTCACATAGACTGTTTATAAATAATAATATGAATATACGGGTAATTCTACACATTCTCATTAAAAAAAATCACATATAAAAAATATGTAAGGTCAACTCGGCGAAGACCGTCTGGAGGGCAGGACCGTACAGTAAGAATTACAACGAATTCTGAATAACTACAACAAATACAACCCAACGTAAAAACAGTTTAAACTGTTTTAGTTTCAATAAATTGACATAGATGGCGCTATTTATGACACAAAGAGAAAAAAATACGTATAAAATTTAGTCGAGCTATCAACTTGCAACACGACCTAGCAACACATTGGCAAAAAAATATTTTTTAATTAATTATCAATATTATTATCCAAATATTATATTAGAATAGAATAAAACATATTTTTTACGAAGTTACATCTAGTGAAAAAAAACTATCCTCAAATTGCAATAGTGGAGAAGTCCGTCTAGTTCTTGGAGGGAAAGATCGGTATGTGCCGGTCTTCGTCGTTTCCAGATGTAATAAACCTTTTACGCCTAAGCAAATTTTATAAAATTAATCCTTATTCATATGATTCATAAACTTAAGCTTCCTGCGTAGTGAGTCTCTCTTAAAATCTCTTAAGGTCTACTCTTAAAATCGATAATCAATATTTCATTTCAATTGCCGTGTTATTTTATTATTTTTCTTTGATTCATACATTATGCTATTATAATATTCTATTTTACTTATACTTTCGACGAATTGATTAGCACTAGCGCTGAAAAAAAACAATTATAATATGAATATAGAAGAAGGTGTAATTTAGTACCTACTTCGATTAAGTAAGTTGGTTTTTGATCTCTTAAATGGTAGACCTTAAGAAGGCTATTCCTTTTAATAAAACTGATATACAAAAAAAAGGATTTTTTAATTTGATTTAATTGTTTTTTACCCCTGAGTTTCGATCTATACCGGACTTACCCGACATACGTATTTTTTTGCGATTTATGACGATAAGAGCGTTTAATATGAAAAACGATAGCACACATTTAAATGGCGTTGAAATACTTACGCATATACAATGTCTATATTCATGTAAACCGACTATTTGTAGGTTTTTTTTCCACAAGACGGTCTTATCTGACGTGGTAGTAAAGTCCGTCTATTTCACCATTTTTTGAAAATTAGTTTTTATTTCATTAATCGATAACCTTAAAGTAATTTTTAGAGTTTTTTTTAATGGTCAACTAAATATTTGATTACCTCATTCAATAAAATTTGCCTAAAATGTTATAGAAATGGCGAAATTTGCCTAATGAAGTTAATTTTTAATGAAGTATGCCGGTCTTCGACGAGTTGACCTTAATTATTTTCAAAATAATGATTACCCTTTCATCACTTACCATTTTAATTCTGTAAGGTCACTTGAAATTAATTGTTACTCAGTAAAGTCACAAACGGATCTCAAACATGAAATATCTCCAGGTATTTTTGAATGATCTTAACCGATTCCATTCATGTAAAAGTATTTTTGAATATGTAGAAATGTATTAAATATTTAATTCCTTTTATCTATCCTTCATATCTATGCTGTTAACAAATTAACAATTTAAAACACTCACCTTTCTTCAGCTTTGTCGTCTGTACTGTTACACCATTTAATGAGGGTTTTCAACAACACATTCAGCCTCCGATCATCTCCTGTCCCATCACCATCTATCAGAAGTCTTCTTCTAATTACATCCTCTGAAAAAAACACCAAATTGCTATATGAAAAACAAAGAACAAATAATAAAAAATGTTATCCGATTTCCTTTCTTTTGTCATAACAAAATTATGTTTCTTTTGTACTGTTTCATGTTCAAGAAGTATTGTAACGAAAATAAAAAATAAACTTACCATCACCCATATTTAATTCTGTTATTGCAAGAATGCAAGATTATTAGGTAAATAAATAATATTATTATGATTCGGAATCGTTATTTCATACGAAACCTAACCTCTTTTTAAAGTTTTGACAACCCGCCGACATAAGTCAATGTCACAGCTGACAGCTCGCAGTACTTTATCTATGGCTCGGTTGCAGCGACAGATTATGTTGTGACAGATTTCGGATTTTTAGAATCATTGATTACAAGGAATGTATTTCCAAAAAGCTATTTCATACTTAACCGTAGTGTTAAACGTTATCAAAATGTAATTTTTTGTGGAAGTAAATGAAATAAAAATATTCCCTTATAAAAATATTTCATTATAAAATTCTACGTACACAATACAATAGTTAACCTAGTTCTGCCATATTTCTAAACGTAGAATTATCTGTCATTCATATTTCTAATTTCATCGAAATGTTTTGCTTTTAATTTTACCAAGCCCAAGCCCTGTGTTTCTTTTAATTTAATGTGTATTCCTGTGTATTTTGGCTTTCGACCTGTGGTCTTTACGTAGATGCTTATAAACATTACTTGTGACCGCCCACAACGATGGAGAATGAGAGTTTCAGTGATAAAGTTGAAGCCTACTTTTCAGAACTCGGTCGATGGTAATATCAAAATTGTGTTATTATTTCTGTTTGTTTAAGCCACTTTATGCGTTACGTGAAGTGATTTCGTGCTTTTGTTTCTAGGAAGGTGTGGCGAGGGATAATTTTAGGGCAAATATTGTCGCTTTTCTTGAGTGGCAAATGTATTTTAACAACTCTTCTGCAAAGCGCGACTTGGCAGTTTCCTATCACAGGACAACTGATAGTTCCATATGTAATGCTATTTATTCTATTCGCTCCCACGCTGCTGTGTAACGGCGTGCAGAAGTTGGCTAAGTAAGTACAGAACCAAATGTAATACCATAATAAATACATACCTAAACATAACAATTATTTTAGGCAAAACAAAAATCAAATCTCAGATAGTATTTTCATCAGCTCTTTTCAATTATTGTAATTTATTGATTATTATTTTGAGTGGTACAATTTACACAGAAAGATTTATGTGTGGTACAAAAATATTATTACAATAGAAGGCCAATAAATAAATAATGAATAGGTATACAAATAACTTACAACATAATGTAAGAAGATAATTTTTTTCAGACAATGGTGGATAGTAATAATAGCCTGCAGTTTGGATGTAGAAGCTAATTGGCTGCTAGTGATGTCCCAGCGGTTCACGTCAGTGCTTAGCTGACAGCTGCTAGCTTGCAGTGGCGTGGGGGCAGCACTAGTGGGCGGGGCTTGGCGGGGACAGCGGCTCGGTGTGGTGCACGTAGCGGGGGCTACGTTGGGGCTAATGGCTGTTGTTTGTGTCGTGTGGGCTGATGTTGAGGGAGCACCAACTGATGGTATGGAATTGGTTTTATGTTAGTTTACTGTATAAATATGTATTGTATAATGTATAGGTATTAATTAGAAGATATGTTTTTATTCTTTTTTTTAACATTCCAAAATGAATTTAACACTGTATAATACTGGATAATTATGCTTTATGACAACGACACTGCAAAACTGTAATAAACAAGTATTACTATATATTTCTAAGTAAATCATTCCACTATCAATAAACATGGTTCAATAGTTTTTTCTAAATATTTCTGATTAATGTTTGGTCCTGATGAAATTTAAAATTTAAGTGAGCAGCTACTTATTTTACTAAACCATTTTCATATACAATACAATACATATCTGTAATCTGTTCATTCAGGTAAAAACCAGCTAGTTGGTGACATGTTGTGCCTAGCTGGGTCTCTGCTGTATGCCGTGGTGACAGTTCTTCAAGAGATGATGTTAACAAAACAGTCGTGTTCCGAATACCTTGCTCTCCTCGGCATAATTGGCAGCATCATGTCTTGCACCCAAACATTCTTCCTGGAATTTGGGGATCTCATGTCATTCCACTGGTATGAGATTGACACAATAATCCACTTGGGAAGTTACTGTGGAGTGCAGACAATATTCCAAATACTGCAGAGTCTAATGCTGAGAGATGTGGGATCCATAATACTGCATCTGTCGTTCTTGTCCGCTGACTACTATACGCTTATTGCTGGGATGTACATATTCCAATTTAAAGTGAGTAATAATTTATTTTCATATCATTATAAGTGGATAAGATGGATTGTGTTATAGAGGATATGAAAGATAAGAGAGTTAGTGTAAAGATGACGGCTGATAGAGAGGTGTGGAAGAGGAAAACATATTGCGCCGACCCCAAATAAAATTGGGAAATGGGCAGGATGATGATGATGATGATATAAGTACCCGGATAACTGAGCTTTGCTCAGTTTAGTGTTGCTTACCAATGCCATCTATTGAAGTAGCTTTAGTGTTACTATTCGCCAATAGATGTCAGGAAGAGCCTATTGTAGCAGTTTTTTATTGCATGAAAACTTGGATAAAACGACATTTTCTGAAAATTAATCCTAGTTAGATCAATTTATCGCCCCCGAAATCCCCTGCATACTGAAAATCGTTGGAGCCGTTTCCGAGATTCAGAAAAAATATATATAATTATAAAATAATTGCTTGTTTAAAGGTATTAGATAGATAGTTGTTACAGTAGTTGTTATGTCTTGTTTGTGTCCTTGCCAACCGTGACATAGGGAATTCTTATGTGTGGCTGTGAGGTGTGTGGCAATGGCATAGCTAGCCGTAGGCAGTCCCTATATCAAATTTGTTGTGGTTTTGTTGGGGTCTCTCGCTGCTATTCCAGGGCACTGGGGCCCCATTTCATTATTAAGGCGTTAACTGCACCCTTTTTGTGTGTAACAGCCCATTCACACGAGGATGATTTTTGCCGTATCATCATATTTCATAATTCGTAATTTTTTAAGTTCGTCAATGGTTTTTAAATTGCTGTATTCACACGAATCACGAATCGTGGAAAATGTGTGTGGAAAATACGTACAAATGATGTACCGTCTTTTAAAAATCACGTTCGTCAAAAAATAAGAATTGCTATTATTGTTTTTTGGGACAAATTCGCTGATGCGCTCGCACACCTGAACTTTGAATCACGAATCAATTGTGAACATAACGAAAGTAATGACGTATAGTTTTTTTTGGCGAATCGTGAATGACGGGTCCCGTGTGAATAGGGTTGCCAGATGGTCGGGATTCGTCTGGATTGTCCCGACATTTTAAAAACAATTTCCGACAAAATACAAGTACAAGTCTCGACAAAATACAAAATATCCCGACAAATCCCGACTTTTTGAACTTTTGTCCAGATATTTTAGTCTTGCTATTTGGCAAACCTACGTGTGCCTTATGCACTCGTTGTAGTATTTTTTTAATGGAAATAGCCGGCAAACGAGCTGACGATCCACCTGATGGTGAGTGGCTATCGTCGCCCATGGTCACCAGCAACACCAAAGGCTGCACTGATGCGTTGTCGGCCAAGAAAGAGAGAAGAAAAAGAAAGAAAGAACTGGCTCTCAAGCCCCCAGCCGGAACATGACGAGTCGTTTGGCGGCTGACTCATGCTCGAGGGTGGTAGGCGAACCCCATGGAGAAATAATAATAGTAATAATGGTATTAATTAACAATTAAAATCCATATTACCAATATAATCCTTCCGAAAAGCCAAAAAAATAACGTGTATAAGTGTATCAATGATACCTATATGAATAAAATATTTTGACTTTGACTTTGAATCCCTTGAGGAACCCTACCACCAGCGGGCCGGATTTAGTCGCCTCTTGCGACACCCATCCGGCGTGAGTATGGATTGTATCGTTACGGCTATAAGTAACTCAAGTGACGTATGAACGTTGTGTTTAGTTCCACGCCCTGTACTTCCTGTCGTACTTGCTGGCGGTGACGGGCGTGTTCCTGTTCTCCGCGCGCGGGACCCGCCCCCTCGCGCCGCGCGCCTTGCCGCAGCTAGTGCACGACTCGGTGCAGACACAGGATAATGTGTCCATGTGAGTAGCTAGCTACTTAGTAAACACACACACGCACACACACACACACACACACACGCACACAAAAACCTATAATATAATGTAAATAGATTCCATAATAATAGGTATATACAGATTTAAGCAAATGTCAAACCACTGTGGATGCAATCTTTTACTAAAACTTTTATTTTTTTCTACGGCTGGGAAGCTAAGCCACATCCTTTGCCTACACATGAGTAGACATACACACACATACACACACACGCACGCACGCAAGAACCTTTATTATAATGTAAATAGATTCCTTAATAATATATATAGATTTAAGCAAATGTAAAACCACTGTGGATGCAATCTTTTACTAAAACTTTAATTTTTTTCTACGGTTGGGAAGCTAAGCCACATCCTTTGCCTACACATGAGTAGACATACACACATACACACACACACACACACACACGCACACACACGCACGCACGCACGCACGCAAGAACCTATAATATAATGTAAATAGATTCCTTAATAATATATACAGATTTAAGCAAATGTAAAACTACTGTGGATGCAATCTTTTACTAAAACTTTTATTTTTTTCTACGGTTGGGAAGCTAAGCCACATCCTTTGCCTACACATGAGTAGACATACACACACACACACACACGCACACACACACACGCACACAAAAACCTATAATATAATGTAAATAGATTCCATAATAATAGGTATATACAGATTTAAGCAAATGTCAAACCACTGTGGATGCAATCTTTTACTAAAACTTTTATTTTTTTCTACGGCTGGGAAGCTAAGCCACATCCTTTGCCTACACATGAGTAGACATACACACACACACACGCACGCAAGAACCTTTATTATAATGTAAATAGATTCCTTAATAATATATACAGATTTAAGCAAATGTAAAACCACTGTGGATGCAATCTTTTACTAAAACTTTAATTTTTTTCTACGGTTGGGAAGCTAAGCCACATCTTTTGCCTACACATGAGTAGACATACACACACATACACACACACACACACACACACACACGCACACACACGCACGCACGCACGCAAGAACCTATAATATAATGTAAATAGATTCCTTAATAATATATACAGATTTAAGCAAATGTAAAACCACTGTGGATGCAATCTTTTACTAAAACTTTAATTTTTTTCTACGGTTGGGAAGCTAAGCCACATCCTTTGCCTACACATGAGTAGACATACACACACATACACACACACACACACACGCACACACACGCACGCACGCACGCACGCAAGAACCTATAATATAATGTAAATAGATTCCTTAATAATATATACAGATTTAAGCAAATGTAAAACCATTGAGTCATTTAAGAAACAGGTGAAGGACTACTATATGTCCTGTTAACACATTCCGTTTTCTAGTTTTATCTGTACACACTGACAATTATTTCTATTATTTCTCTTTTTCTGCTATCTACAATATAATTCTTTCTTTCTTTTTTCTATCTTTTCCTCCTGAGCATTATTACCAGTTCGACTATAACATACTGGCATACTATAACACTAATGTTAAATTATTAATATTATATTTATTATTTATCTGTATTATTAATTTTATTTTTCTGTACACGCACTACCCTGTCCTTTATTTGTGTAAGTTGAATTATTCCAGTCAATGGTTGCCTGGAAGAGATCGCTGTTTTAGTGATAAGGCCGCCAATTGTACGTTCATGTTTAAGAGGCCGTGCCGAAAATTTATTTGACAGAGTTAAGTCATATTCATTGCTAAGCTATGTCTGTGTGCATCGTTCACGCACACCTGGCTGAAGTTCGTGCTTAAACAATTTTGATCCTTTAGTTGATAATAATTTTAGGATGCATAGTATGAACAGTTTAGAAATAAAAGTGTGGAATGTTTTTGTATATTAGTTTAGTATATTTATTACAATCAAAATGAAAATTTTTTAGATAAAAACACACTAGGTACATATTTAGGTTATTCAGTGATTTGCATCACAGATGTCATTTATGTTTGCGATAAACTTAGAGTGTACAGACAAATTTAACATGTTTCATTGGTACCTACCCGAAAATCAAACGAGTCTTGATTTCATAAAAAAATGTTTTTGAAAATGCAATTAAAATTTTAGGCCATAAAAATTTTTTGTGAGCTCTGGGACTAAATATGTTGTCATATTCATAACCTATTAAATTGGCGTATTATATAAACTTAAATTTAAAATTTAAAAAACCCGGACTCAAAAAAACAAAAAAGTCTGATTAAGTAAAAAGTAAAAAAATCATACAATAAACCTAGACACGCGGCAGCGTGTCAAGCCAAGTTCAAGCAAAGGAACTGGCTTGCCAGCGCCGAGTGTAATATTACATGAACCACTTGGTGCCACTTTTGACCCTTCTATAACTCAAAACCTCTATAACAAAAACCTAAACACATAAAACTACGTGTGTTTAATTACATCCATAAGGACATATAGAAGCCCTTTCATAAAGCTAGCTCAAACGGTTATAAAGATATGAAGGTCAAAAAGTCGTAAATTTTAGCACTGACTGACTGACTGACATATAGTACCTAAATCTAACCTACTTCCAGATGACCTAGAAGGATGAAATTTGGAATTCAGCGTGGTAATTGTGTGTAAGCGTAGGAAAAAATCAAAAAATAAAAAAGTTGAAAAATAAGTGGTGTCCCCATCACAGAAAAAACTTGTAATATGCGCTAAACAAAAAGAACGGAGATCTAAATGAGTGCAAAGTTCTATGCAAAATCGAAATATGTATTTATAGGAACAAAATAACATTATGAACAAGTATTAAACTCAATTTCTTTGCTTTATTGGATATCTATAACAATTGCTGTTATTTAAAAATGTGAGATCTTAAAGTAGGTTAGATTTGAGGCTGGTCCTGCTCAGGAAGGAGGGGCGCCCCGCGGACTCGCCGTCCGCGTATCGGCCCATAGTGCTGCTTGATGAGGCAGGCAAACTTTTTGAGCGTATTATCGCAGACCGCCTCGTCAGCCACTTGCGCAGGGAGGGGCCGAACCTGGACGACAACCAATTTGGTTTTCATCGGGGGCGCTCCACCATAGACGCCATCATGCGCGTGAGGGCCCTGGTGGAGGAGACGGTGTCCCGGGGTGGGGTGGTGCTGGCGGTGTCTTTAGACATCTCCAACGCATTCAACACCCTACCCTGGAGTTGTATTCGGGAGGCTCTGAAATACCATCGCGTGCCTCCCTACCTCCGCCGTACAGTAGGGGCTTACCTGGAGGGTAGGTTCGTCACCTATCGGGGGCGTGAGGGTGCCGGTCAGCACCTCATGTCGTGCGGTGTTCCACAGGGATCGGTCCTGGGACCGCTTCTGTGGAACATCGGCTACGACTGGGTGTTGAGAGGCGAACTCCCGTCGGGCGCCGACTTGACGTGTTATGCGGACGACACGCTCGTAACTGCCCGAGGGAGTTCGCACAGGGAAGCGACGTTGATAGCCACGGCTGCGGTGTCACAGGTGGTGAACCGCATCCGGCGCCTGGGCCTGGAGGTGGCCCTAAACAAGTCGGAGGCCATGGTGTTTCATGGCCCCCGACGTGCGCCGGCGCCGGGATCACACATCGTGGTCAGCGGGGCCCGGATAGCTGTCGAGTCCACCATGAAGTATCTGGGATTGGTGCTTGACAGCCGATGGGAATTCGGGCCCCACTTCCGGCGGCTGGTGCCCAAGCTGATGGGCGCAGCGGGCGCGCTTTCAACGTTGCTTCCCAACATGGGGGGCCCGAGCGCCGCCTGTAGGCGGTTGTACGTGGGAATCGTGCGGTCCATGGCCCTGTATGGGGCCCCTGTGTGGGCAATGGATATGACGGCCAACACTCTCGCCATTCTGCGCAAACCGCAGAGGGCGATGGCCGTCAGAGTCATCCGCGGGTATCGCACGATTTCCTACGAGGCGGCTTGCGTCCTGGCCGGATCCCCGCCCTGGGACCTAGAGGCGAAAGTACTCGCGTCATTATATCGATGGCGCGAGGAAGAGCGGGCACGGGGCTCGATGCTGGTGCAGCGGCAGATCGCGCTGCGCCGAGAGGAGCTCCGGAAGGTCTTGGTGGCGGAATGGCGGCAAAGGCTTCTGCGCCCTGCCGCCGGCCTCGCTACCGTCGAGGCGATCCGGCCAGTACTCGACGACTGGCTCGGGAGAAGGCACGGCTCCCTGTCGTTTAGGGTGACGCAGGTGCTGTCGGGGCACGGCTGCTTCGGCAAGTACCTGTGCCGCATAGACAGGGAGCCGGACGCTCAGTGCCACCACTGCGTCCATTGCGGGGAGGACACGGCGCAACACACGCTTGCCGAGTGTGTAGCTTGGGAGGAGCAGGGCCGTGTCCTCAGAAATGTAGTAGGAGACGATCTGTCGCTGCAGGCCATAGTGCGGAGGATGGTCGGTAGCGCAGAGTCGTGGGACGCGGTGGGGTCCTTCTGCGAGGACGTGATGTCGCAGAAGGAAACTGCGGAACGGGAGAGGGAGATCTCGACTCCCTTCCCCGGCCGCAGAAGACGCACCGGGCGCAGGAGAAGGGCGGATAACGCCCTTTTCCAGCCCCCATGAATGGGTCCAGGGGCGAGGGACTTGGGGAAGTCCCCACCCCCTATTCGACGGACACCGGGGTGGTTTTAGCCGGTAAGAGTCCGGCACACCCGGAGGGGTGTAAGGCGGAGGCCTTACCCCAGGCGGAGGTAGTCCATGAGGATTTCCCCCCGAAAAAAAAAAAAAAAAGGTTAGATTTGACTTGGCCAGTTTTCATTACATCAGTCATTTTATAAAGTTATTCAACATTTTAATTCTGTTAAAAACTGGTATATAAAATAGTAAATACTTCATACACCTACGATATGCCGATGATTTATAGTTATCCTGGCGGGTTCACTGGAGGAACTTGGTACAATGCTCGGAAACTTGAACAGCGCCTTACAACGGGTGGGTCTTAAGATGAACATGGACAAGACGAAAATCATGTCAAATGTCCATGTCACACCCATACATACCGGTTGTTGTTGACGGCGCTGCTCTCGAAGTTGTAGACGAATACATTTACCTGGGACAATTGATCCAGATGGGTAAGTCCAACTTCGAGAAAGAAGTCACTCGTAGAATCCAACTCAGAGCTGCGTTCGGGAAACTGCGTCATATCTTGTCGTCCAAAACACTACCTCAGTGCCTGAAGTCGAAGGTGTTCGAGCAGTGTGTGTTGTCAGCGATTACATACGGATCCGATACGTGGTGCTTCATTATTGGCCTAATCCACAAGCTCAGAGTAGCGCAGCGGGCTATGGAGAAGGCTATGCTTGGTATTTCTCTACGTGATCGAATTAAAAATAAAAGATCCGTAGACGAACAAAGGTCACCCATATAGCTCAAAGAATTAGCCGTCTGACGTGGCAATGGGCTGGCCACACAGTTCGAAGATAACCGTTGGGGAAGAAAGGTAATCGAATGGACCTATCAAGACTGATGGATGGGTTTTTAATATGGAGCCGTCCCCCAACACGACAAAGTTTTATTTAGTTAAATTAAATAATCTATATATAAAAATCAATAGCTGTTCGTTTGTCTTGCTAAAACTTGAGAATAGCTGGACCGATTTGGCTAATTTTGATCTTGAAATATTTGTGAAACTTCAGGGAAGCTGTAAACGGTGAGAAATATGAATAATAAGTAATGAAAAATACTAAAAACAAACAAATTGTTCCTAGCTGTGAAACATTTGATATCTTTTGTCAAATTGTCATTTGGTTGTCAGATATTTATAGGTGCGTTCAGAAAGGACCCCGCAAAATTTGTATGGGAATTGGCTCTCGGCTAAATTAGCTGAAATTTTGCACAGAGGTTACTTTCATCATGCTGATCAAAAGTCTCAATGGGCGCAACCCCCCAAAATCAAACCCAGACCCACCATTCCCCCCAAATCTCAAAATACTCCCCAAAGCACATTGGATGAAAATCAATGCATATAGGATATATTCATATGAAACTTCGCACAGAGGTAGCTTTCATCATGCTGATCAAAAGTCTCAATAGGCGCAACCCCCCAAAATCAAACCCAGACACCCTCCCCCAATCTCAAAATACACCCCAAACCATATTGGATGAAAATCAATGCATAAGGGATATATTCATATGAAACTTTGCACAGAGGTAGCTTTCATCATGCTGATCAAGTCTCAATGGGCGCTAATCCCCAAAATCAAACCCAAAATCAGCTTGATGAAAGCTACCTCTGTGCAAAATTTCAGCTAATTTAGCCGAGAGCCAATTCCCATAGAGATTTTGCGGGGTCCTTTGTCTATTTCATAGCTGTAGTATGAGGTCTGATTTCTTTGAAAACTTAACGACCATATTATCTTTCTAACGTAACCATCAGCGACATATCTAACTTTTTTTTTATAACTGACAGTCGAGAGAGAGGGGGAGGGGAAAGAGAAGGGAGATGGGGCTCGAGGGAGACCTCGAGAGGGGTGAGTTGTTAGGCAGTACAGAGTTTGCCGGGTCAGCTAGTACATTTGTAATATTCATGTTATTTATGACTTTTTGAAAATTTATTTTATGACTTTTTACATATTCAGACTTGTTGTTCTTTTTTGAGTGGGGGTTTTTTAAATTTTTAATTTAAGTTTTATTTTACGGGTTTTAAACTTAGATTTAGGCAGGACGTATTTTCTTGTTTCAAAATGAAATATAGGTAGTACAAATCGTGTTTTACCATTGGGGGCCATCCATTAATTACGTCACACGTTAGGGGTGTGGGGTGGAAGGGGTGCTACTATGTCGTGACGTCACATTTCAAAATCTAATAATATGTATAATGGTTAGTATTAAAACACGAAATTTGAGGTACCTAATAACGAAATACTTAAAAATATTTTCAGCCCTACCTATATGATCATAAGGTTTAATTTGTTGATTTTTTTTACACAAATAAGTTAATGCTTGACCACAATCCCACCTGATGGTAAGGGAACATACCAAAACC
The DNA here is from genome assembly GCA_963932265.1 of Thymelicus lineola. NCBI lineage: Eukaryota > Metazoa > Arthropoda > Insecta > Lepidoptera > Hesperiidae > Thymelicus > Thymelicus lineola. The sequence continues at coordinate 4,009,239 of OZ010693.1, read as the reverse complement.
ACGTAACCCATTTTTCCAACTTTTTACCCCCCTCCCCCCCCTTCGTGACCATTCGTAGTATATGAGAAGACCCCCCCTCCCCCCTAGTTTTCACGTGGTAAATGATAAATACGGTTTTCAATACTTTTTTGCAAAAACAGAGTTAAAAAATAATAATTTTGCTTATATTTGACGACTTGTGGCGCAATGGTTGCTAAAATATTGACTACGTGACAAAAACCTAAACCCCCCCCCTCTGTGACCAATCGTGGTGTTTTGAAGACCCCCTCCCCCCCCTAAATAAGGCACGTGGTTTTGGTATGTTCCCTAAGTGAAGATGTGGTCCAAGGTGGTAAGCACATTAACTTAGTAAAAGCCTATTCACTCTTTTCTTGAAGACATCCACATCATAGGCAGGCGGAAACGCCGATGAAGGCAATTTATTCCAGTCCTTTGCGATGCGTATAATAAATGACGAGGCAAACCGCCTCATCCTTACCGGCGGGATGTTCACAACAAAAGGATGGATCCCCGCCGTGCGTCGTGACGTTCGATGGAGAAATGGAGATGGGGGAATCAAATCAAACAATTCCTGTGCACACTCTCCGAAATGTGCCCTGTAGAAAACCGAGAGGCTGGTTACTCTACGCCTGTGCTCGAGGCTTTGCAGATTGGTCTCAACCAAATCTGGGTCACCAATGAGCCTCTTCGCATGCCTCTCCATCGAGTCCAAGGCAGAAAGGTGACATTTGGCTGCACCTGCCCAAATGTGCGAACAGTACTCCACAAACGGCCGAACCTGAGCTTTACCGCCGCACCTTTGCAAGGACACCAAGTTTCCTTGCAGCAGTCTTAGCCTTGGTCTCAATGAACCACCCAAAGTTGAGTTTCGAGGACATCTCTACCCCTAACAACTGAAGGCAGTTGGTATAATCCAAGGGCATATTCCGAAAAGTAGGAGCCTAGGTAAGCGGTCTCCTCTTGGCGGTAAATAGACACGTCTGCGTTTTAGCGGCGTTGAATCTCACAAGATTGGCTTCGCCCCACTCGGACACAGCCCGAAGTGTGAGATTCACACGAGCCACCACGGCCTCTCTTTGAGACTGAATTTCGTCCTGACTGGCCCTGAGACTTGGTAGGTATCTCTCTACCACTGTGCAATCGTCTGCGTACCCATAAATATCAGACTCAGAGCTTAAACCTTTTATACACGCCCAATCATGCTGTACGTCCCGCCAAGGCAATGCACGATGCACGATGCAAAAGTCATGAATAGGCTTGACGTACGTCGGTAATTATTATTAATTGTTTGCTGGATTTGCACGACCAATTTTCATCCTGTTTTCCACGCCTTAGGAAATTTTCCCTGCTCGAGACAGGCATTCAGGAGTCCCCTTAGTCGCTACTCCAGGGACTCTGCGGCGTCTAGGGCGGAAACCAGCACTCGACCCGAAACACCATCGGGACCCGGGGCGGTATTTTTGGAGCGCAACCTTGCCACAGCGGCGCCAACTCAACTCAACTCCCCTCCCCCTCCCCTGTACAATGCTTCCTATCTCACTGTAGAATTTATGGATGGCCCCTTGTTGATTAACTAAATTCATCCCCTTCCTCGTGACTACCCCCCCCCCTCCCTCAAACAGTCAATTTAGTACTACACAAATCAAACCCTTTCATTTGATACCCCACTCGGGTATGTTCGTTGAATTCAGTAAATTCATCTCCTTCTTAACTATATGAATTACTATAACTACCCCACCCCCCTTCAAACAGCCAATTTTGTAATACATAGAAATATGATGTTTCGTGGTGTTATTAAAATAAAAAATAATTAATTTAATAATTGGATCAAAATGTGGTAGTCGGCGTACAATTTGTGTAAATTTTTACGTAAAACACGCGAGCATCGCGGGAAAAAATGTAATACGTCCTCACGCGGTGATAGCCTCGGCGGTACTGGTTTAATATATTTAATGCGGTCCATAATATAGTTCAGTTTACAACTATTATTAACAAACGAAATCATTATTTTTTCATAAAATAAAATTTTGATTCTATTTAAGGATTAACTGAAGATTAATGTGTATTTTTTAGAATTTCCTTAAAGTGTTTCTAATTAATAGAAAAAAATACTTACTTCGAACGAAATTACGTTATTTCAAAAAATTTTTCTGCCATATTTGGATAGGAATTTAAAAAACTGGCTAGGCTACTTAATAATAGACCGTATACTTATGTTATTTATATTTTTTAATGTTTGGAATATTTTGTATTTTCGTTGTAAAACGAAGACAAAAATCACTTGCTCGTTACTTTTCGGAAAAGAAGGGTTTTAAATAGTGGTGATTTGCCATTATTATAAATAATATGTTAAATTCGTCTGCGCTATCAGCAAAAACAAGAATTAGACTCTTATAGTTGCAAAAAACAAAGCTTAATCTCTTTATCCTGTTCACACAAACAGTGATTAAAATTGACCGAAATTGTTGATATCTCGGCACGGAGCCTTAAATGTAACTATTTGTCATTTGTAATTTTATGTGTACAATAAAGATAATTTGTATTGTATTGTATTGTAAAACCACTGTGGATGCAATCTTTTACTAAAACTTGTATTTTTTTCTACGGTTGGGAAGCTAAGCCACATCCTTTGCCTACCTATGAGTAGACATACACACACATACACACACACACACACACACGCACGCACATACGCACGCGCGCAAGAACCTATAATATAATGTAAATAGATTCCTTAATAATATATACAGATTTAAGCAAATGTAAAACCACTGTGGATGCAATCTTTTACTAAAACTTTAATTTTTTCTACGGCTGGGAAGCTGAGCCCACACAACAGCTTCTTAGTATTTTTTTGTTTCATTTGTGTATTGTTTTTCTTATTTTCCGTACCTATCTTGTATTTTTTTAGTAAGTGTGTTTATTATTATTATTACTTTTATAATCTACTGGTGCATACCAGGCGTGTTCCACTACGCTAAAAACTTTTCTGATGAGAATGACAGATCAGTATTTTTGTGTTGTCGTTGACGCTGATGCGCTATCTTTACATATTATTATATGTAACTTCAAATTGTTGTATGGAAAAAGTGGAAAATCGATTTTATCAATGGACCAAATGCGACTAATGCATTTTTTTAGTAGTCTCAAACCACCTTCGGATTATTGCCTTTCAAATGAAACCATTTTAAGGCATATCGGTTGGATGGTTTCAGAGTCTATAAAGGACATCCATCAAACATTTTTTTGTGATTTGTATACTTACAATATATAGATTTTTATTCGCACTGGAAAAATATTAACACTGGACATTTTAAATGCAGCGGGTACTTACGATTTGTACTGTAATATCGATTTCTCGAATGAGTTACATGGATCGTGTAATCACGGCGAGAGATCTCGAACTGTAACAGAACTAGTCATGGTGATGTCATTAAATCATATTAACTCATATTAATATATTAAATGATGTATTCATATATATTAAAACATATTAACACTAATTTTTCAGGGAGTATACAGTGCCGACCCTGGACTGTATACCACTCTCCGAAGGGTTGGAGCCCCCCATGAGTCGCGACACTACCTTCACTTCCTTCCTCGGAGGTCCGCAGGGAAATATCCCAAACGGAACGGTCACATTTGGCCACAGTAACACACAAAATGGGTCAAAAGATATCACACAAAACTAGCTCATAACACAACGCAATAAAGATGAATTAGAAATGACAAAAGTTGTGAAGGATTATTATCCGAATTATGGAAATTTTGGTGTTTTTTTGTTACGTGAACGGTAATATGATAACAATTAAGTTTTAAAATGTTTACATAATGTTTTTACGCAGTTGTATATGTTTATTTATCTATAGTTGAAAATTTATTATATCAAATATTTAAATATAAAAATCATACAAAGTTTGGTTAGGTTAATTCAAAGAAATCCAGTGTTAACAGTATTACCCTCATTCATAAATTACAAAAAAAAACATGTTTCTGGTAATTTACTTAAAAAAATTTAAACTTTATAAAAATGATGGCTCAATATTATTATAATTTTAGTTGAAATAAGAATTATTTTCTGGGCAATTTATAAACAATGAAATTTAATGGGAACATTTTCTTACTAACAACAGTATTTCTAGTCTCTTGTTTAGTGCCTGACTATTTCATGTTACGTGTATCATAAATCCAATCTTAAAATTATTAGTAGACCAATTGTTAGAGAATTGCATGCAGTTTTGACAGAAGTAAATTTTATAATAGGAAATTAATAAAAAATCTTGATAAAACATTTTAACAATTGCTAAATAATATACCCTTTAGTATGTAGGATACACTATTTAGGTCTTATATTACTAATACCTTTACATGTGCTGATCTGTCTTACCCTACTCACATGAGACATTTTAAATAATTTTACGTCATGTGAGTGAAGGTTCGTTGTATATTGAGTACCTAACAGATTTTTAAGTCAATATCGAAATACTGCATACATTTGGTAAAGCAAGTTGATACATAAAATGTTGCTCATTTTCTCTTATTAAATACAAGCGGATACCCAGCGTCTGCTACTACGCTATAAAAATTTGCACAATAAGTCGAAAATGGACTTAATGGATGAACCGAATGTGCCTAATGCATTGTTTTAGTGATCTCAAACCATGTTCGCATTATTCGGGCCTATTAAGAACTTTTCTAAAACCATTCATGTTCTAGGCAATTCATTTCTCGGGCTTTAAACGACGTATGATTGGCTAAAAAGTGTCACGTCACCGCTTTCGTAACACGAATTTGAAGTTTACACTGGAACTTGGCTGGAATTAAGAGTTCATAATAGACCGCTTGACTTTCAAATGAAACCAGTTTGGAGCACATCGGTTGGATGGTTTCAAAGTCTATAAAGGACATCCCAACAATTTCTTTTGTGTTTTATATGTATAGATTGTAAAAAGTTACTGATGCTTTCATCTAAATTCTTTCTGGAAACATTTAAAACAAAAATATTTATATACAGTGAAACCTGGTTAATTGGGATCTCAAGGGACCAAGACATATGTACCAATTATTGAGGGTTTCCAATAATCCAGTTTTTCAATTAAGCAGGTTTAAAATTATAGTTGTCTCAATTACAGAGGCCCCCGCTTACAGAGGTCGAAATATGCCGTTATTCCATTTTTAGAGGTGGAAATGTTAATAGAAATGCGTATTTTTGGTATTATGAATTTAATGCAGATATGAATGTGACCTGAGACCGAATTTTCTCGTTGTTTTTAATAATACAGGGTTGACTTTGGTATGTTTTTCTCACACAGTTTATCACGCGACTTTCCACAATCATAATCTGATAGAAGATTTAATTTTTCAGATACTGATAACGTTTTTATATTTACGTTTGGACATTTTGTACACTTTTATTCCCTTGTTTTTAGGTCAAAACCTGAGATAGTACTGACATTTGACAAACAAAGCATGCTCGAAAGACGACGCGAAATGTATGTAAACAAACATGTCAAAACGTGTTAAAACCTGATTAATTTGTCTCACTTATACAGGTATTTGAGCTACAGAGTCTCAATTATAGAGGTAAACATCGAAAAAGTCTTAGAATTCAAACCTCATTTAACCAGGTTCAAAAAGTCCCATTAACAGAGGTAATTTAATGAAAAAGAACCGGGACCTCATTGCAACTATCAATAATAGAGGTTTCTCACTTATCCAGGTCCCACTTAACCAGGTTTCACTGTATGAATAAATCTAAAAGGCAATCAAAATAAGATACTAATCTTTAATTAAATTTCAATTTCGAATAATGGATCCTTTATTGTGTATTATGCAGTTCATAAATATAACTCAGCTTAATTTTCATAAAAACTGCAAACCAAAGTGCAAGATTTGAAGGTGTTAGTAGTATAAGACCAATTCTCACTGTAGGTCCTAGAAATATAACGATAGACATATAGCGCACATTGAAATTTAACAGTACTAATGCTAGCCATTCTTACTTTTTAACGAATATACTCTTTTTTAAATAGATATTTAAAATGCTGCAATAATGACCACTAAGGAATTATGAACGAGAATTGAAAACGGTAACTGCCATATATTCGAATTTTTATGAAATTTTTTAATCCATTTGATATTATTAAGATTTAGCAAGTTTGTATGGAATTTAATGTAGACTATTAGGAATGAGAAATAGTTATTGGATATAAGATATTAATGTATTATATGCCGTAGCTTTTAATATAGATATATTTGCTCCGAATCTATTTGCTGCCCGTTCATTTTAGAAGGGTTCTAAAGACTTAGATAAAAATATTATTTAGTATGGATTCCTAATTATATTTTAATTTCAAATTATTTTGATTAAATTACAAGTAGGTATTTAACACAGACATATATCAAGAATAGACGACGCATGTACCTCGAATTGTATGAAAACCAAGCGTGTCACTTTTTTTTGACACATTGTGCTGTCACAAGAATATTTAGTGCTGAAATTCCCCATCCTAGCGATATCAATTCGAAACTGATTCGTTACCGATTCTCGACAACGATTAATGATTCTCAAAATCGATTACCGATTATAATTAGGTATATAGAAAATCGTATGATCGTTTGTAGGCGTATGTAAAACATAAAAAATGCCTTTGGTTGGTTGTACATAATAATATAGTATAGTGCTTGAATATGACCGAATAAATAGTTTTGTGTTTTATTTAACTTGATTATTTGTTAATTATAAACACAAGCTTCAAAAATGTAAAGATAAATAAAGAGATCATAAATATTATGATTGTTTATTATTTGCTTTCAAGAAATTAAATAAATGAAAATTAAAAAAATATTTATAAACATTTCTTTTATGAAAATCAAAACATTATATGGACACATTTAAACTTACCTAAAGTTAAACGAATATTTTTTTCTAATTAAAAATTCAAAATAAAAAAAAACAGTACATCAATATTCGGTATTGCGCTTGAAATCAGCCTTCGTTTCTTTTTCGGATCCGTAAAACAGTCATCATTGAAATGAATAGAACATATACGGCTATGTTTTGTTGGAAACCAATCTCTATGCCCCGTCGCTATAATTCATTTTGCTTTAGTATTGGGGTCACTTGAAAACCTTTAATTATAATGTTATCATGAATAAAATCACTATACAGAAACATTAATATTGTAATGAAAAATAATTTGCCTGTGAAAAACTGTCTCTGTGTAAATATTATTATTCATTGGTTTTCAAAATCGATTAACATCGAGACCACACCGAGTGAATGAACAACACTATATGCTATATTTTACAGAAACACGACAATATTCACCGTACTACGAAGCTAAGCGACGATTTATAGTAACGATTGTTTTACTTTCATTGCGTGTTCCAGTAAACAAGCCGTATAAATTTTGCTACCAAAATCAGCAATGTATTGAGTAGTATGCAGTACACAGTAAGTTAGTGCTTTTCGTTGTAAAACGTGGTAGAAATGCAATAAATATGAAAAAAATTATTTTAAAATAAATTACTACACAATTTTATAAATAAATTACTTAACGATGAAAAGAAATATTTCCTTTACCTCTGCTAACTGTATTTGTAGAATTCCTACAGTTTAAAACGTTACAATTAGGCATTTTTCGTTATTTCAGTTGACATCTATTGCCAATAGCAATGAAACGCCAACTAAATGACACGGTGCTCAAATAGGATTTAAAATCCTTTCTGTTACACGTGAAATGTATGAACATGCGGCATCTACTCTAGGTATACATGTCTGTGGTATTTAATCAAAAAATATACTCACGTCTGCGTTATTGTTAAGTACCTAAATGAAAGTAAAATTACAAAAGTCTTATTTAGCATCCTTCTATTTTGAACAAAGTTAATATTTAAAATGTAATTGTTGTGTGCTGTGATTGAAAAGTTATGATTTCCTTTAAGTAAGAGATCTCTGCTATTTATACTTGTTTCAAAGATGAATATTTGTTTATTAAAAGTCTATATTATTATCTATTAATCTAGTTTATTAAAAGTTGCATATTAAGCTCAATTACTAATAATAAGTGCATTTAAACTAGTCCATTAGTTGTTTATTAAAACAGGATTTGAATCTTAACATAGGAATTGAATATTGTTATGTGCTCAATATCTCTTATTGTTAGATGTTATTTTTCGTTTTAAACAATTCTTTAATTAAAATAAACAAATCAGGAATAGAATGAAAAACAGATTGTTTATGGAATTTCCCAATAATTGTATACACAAAATGAATTATGGGTTCTTTGCATGGCCATGGGTACATTTTTCTCAAGCTTTAAGATAAAATTAAGTTTTTGTAGAAGGTAATAACATTTTTTGTAAGTTTTATATTTAATTATTATTTGTTATCTCCGAACCAAAGAAAAAAAACCTCCGAAGATTTAAGCTGATTTAAGTAGATAAATCCTTTTTCGAATAAGTAATAATCCATGACGACAATATTAAAATTAACTTTTGCTTCTTGTGTTGCTATGGTGTGGTCACTATATCTTTAACAAAATTCCATAGGCAATGCGCGCATTTTTGAGCTATCAGTCGCGCGAAGTGACTCGGTTTCATACTAAAGCCCAAACTTATTTTGCTTCGCCGTTGATACAAACTGGACTTTAGTATGAAACTGAATGCAAGCGATTCAGTTTTCGCATCTCAAAGGAATACGCTCGTTTGGCCTCACCCTTAATACTTCTTAGTTTCCTCACACTCATTGGGATTGATGACGATGAATTATCGAGTACACGAAAAGAGAAATTAATATTGTATTAAATAAAAATTGCAATAATATAATATTAGGCTCTTCTTCCTTGTCAATTTCTTTATTCAGTTCGAACACCTATCATTGTTTTTCATTCTTATTACAAACCATAAACTCATGTTAGATGATTGCAAAGTACCTATACACCAAATATTTACTTTCATAAATCGTATTTCTCAACTTTATTGTAGGTAACAATAATTTATCTGTATTAAATTAGGTGCATAATAAATATACAAGATTTTCAAAACATTATTTTATTTAAACGCCATTCCCTTGCTAAAATATACGAATACATATTATAATCCAAGTTTTATCAAAAATATGTTACGTAATATTTGTAAAACTTTGTAAAGTGAACTTCAAAGCAGTTTGCCGACGATTTCAAATCCTACTTTTTATATAAAAAATTCTCGTGTCACAATGTTAGTTACCCCATACTCCTCCGAAACGGCTTGACCGATTTTTATGAAATTTTATACGCATATTCAGTAGGTCTGAGAATCGGCTACTTTTTTTTTCATACCCCTAAGTGATAAGGGTTGTCCACCCCTAATTTTTTTTAATTTTTTGGACATTTATTTTTTTATAATGTGGCATTAAAAATACACAATCCTAAATTTTCACCCTTCTAACAACAACCCTTATATTTTAATAGGCATTTGATCCAATTTGAAAAATAGGATACCTTACATCTCAATTTATAGTCGCAATATTTTATTGCAAATTATTTCCGCGTGCGAAGCTGCGGGCAACAGCTAGTATGTTATGAATATGGAAGTGTGTGAGGACGTTTATCATCCCCCCGTAAGACGTGGGCAAAGAGCGCTAGATTCTCCATAAATTTTGTCACTATGAGAACTTTGCGTCAGTTTTAACATCGTTGTAGGGTAGGAAATGAGGTTATGTGGGCGTAAAGAAAAGTTGAAGAGTAGGATTTTTAAATATGACTGGTATATGATATCCTTTATAAATTGGGAAGCAATACGTCTGTGTCCTCCTATCAAGATATTAAGAGCATGAGACTAAATGAGCGGCCTTTCATAGGGCCGGATTGAAGAGGAAGCATGAAGTAAGTTACAGGTTAAAAACACATAGGTGGCGCTTCCGCCGGATGCTAATAAAGTCAACTGAAGATAATTTTTTGCAAATTAATTTAAAATAAACCAATACTTGTGAATTTGGAATTATTTGAAAAAAAAACGTATCGTAATTTGCATTCTTTATTATTACCTACATACTGTCACAGAATTCAATCCTTACAATACACACTTAAAATATGTCTGAGAGACTAAAAGATTTTTTAAACCTAGGTGATATAGGTTATTAGCTACAATCAACAAATATATTCACAAACATTCGTAATAATGACACAATAACAAATATCTGTGCCTCGTTCAATATTTCGCCGATATAATTCCATTAAAATAAATAAATCTATGGAAAAATACGGTCAACAGTGACATGTACAGCTTAAATTTACAGTTTTGGAAAACTATTAAAAATCAATTACAACATTTAGCGCACTTAATTTACTTATAGCTGAACTCTAATGATGCCCATCGTCATTAGGGGCCATTCATTAATTACGTAACGACAATTTTAGCCATTTTTGACACCCCCCCCCCCCACCCCAATGTAAGGGCACGTAAGATTTCGCAGACTCCCCCTCCCCTTTTCACATAAGATTGCATCTGGTTTTAAACAAACTTTAAAACTTCAGTTTGGTAAACAAAGATTTTTAGTCTTAGTTATTAATATTTTCAACTTGTAAAATCTTACGTAAGAATAGCTTTAACCCCTCCCCCTTGGAAGATAAGGGCATTTAAACAAAAGATGTGACAGGTAGTTTGGCCGAATCCGGCCTTAAGGTCGTAGCTCATCTAGACGACACCGCTCCCACCCAACCAAAGTATGAGAATTAAAAGATAGACTTAAAATCGTGCTCTGTAGGTGCACTTTACAGTAACAACAAAAATTAGCAGCCCGCGCGCGGGAAGCAAGCTTACCGCAACCTTGCCACTCAATAGTTGCATCTACAGAGCACGATTTAAAGTTTATATTTGAATTCTCATACTTTGGTTGGGTGGGAGCAGCGGTGTCGTTTAGATGGTCTACGACCTTTAAGGTCGCTGCATACGTAACGTGGACGGGACGTGGACGAGGCATAAATATACGTGCGTGGCGCGTTCCCGTCCCGTCCGTGCCTCCGTGGCGTATGCGCTATCGTTTACATTTTCTATGAAACGAAGTTTCCAAAATTTCTCGTCCCGTCCCGTCCGGGTAAAAATACGCTACGTATGTATCGACTTTTAGTTAACTTTTTTTATTATTATATTACGAGAATTTAAGTACCTGGCGTATTTAATGTTAGACCTATGGCATAATTCTATCTATATGCACGGATAATATTATAGTTGCGCGTTACAAACACTTTCTAAAATTAATTTTTTAATACAATTTTGTTAGAATTTCAAATAGTTACAAATACAACAATTATACAATCTGTCCCTAAAGTCATAGATCAATTAAGTTGAAATTTCAATAGATTTATTTACAATTTTATAGCATGTTTAATACAGCAGCAATTACAATACCGAATGTTTAGTTTTTACATCATTTCAACCTATCAGAAATTACCTTGACTAAATGCACGGAACACAGAGACAAGAGGTGGAAGTGCGAAGTAGGCGGGGCACCGCGACTAACAGTAAGCGTAGCTCCGCTTACTTGCCCGCATAACATATCTGTCACTGAGCTGCGTCGGTTGTGCATTACATAAATTAAAATTTGACTTAAATTATAATAATATGACTTATTGCGCAATTTTGGGTGCAAAAATGATAGCAGAGCTAAGCATTTATTTAATGGCAGTGTTTCATACCACAGCCACCCACAGCTAGGCCT
>OZ010693.1:3967591-3997335 GCA_963932265.1 Thymelicus lineola | reverse complement strand
CCTTAACACATATAAGGAGAACCTAAGCGCTTTAGATGCCCTAGATTTTGATGTCAACTCATGGAGCTTTCTTTTACTTCATATCATACTAAAAAAGTTATCAATAGAATTAAGAACTAAATTTGAGTCAGAAATTGATCCTATTAGTATACCTACATTTGATCAACTTTCCAGTTTTCTAGAAAAGCAACTCCGAGTGCTTGAAAATATTTCCACAACAAATTCTAGCGCAAAAGCATCTTCAAGCCATACATTAAGCATTACACATCCAGATAGTACTTCGAATCCTAAGTTTAAATTAAATTATTCTTGCCCTTGCTGCAATGAAAATCATAATCTATATCACTGCTCTAAATTTGATGCTATGACTCAGGAACAAAGAAAAAGTTTGGTAATGAAACTGAAACTTTGTTTCAATTGTTTGCGTTCACATCATATATCCAAATGCTCGTCAAGTAGTGTGTGTCAAGTCTGTCGAGGTCGTCACCACACAAAATTGCATGTATCAAACGCTACACAGTCTACTTCGGTCGCTGAAGCCTGTGATGAATCTGCCATGCCAGCTACTAGCTCTACGGTCCAGATTCAATCATTGCATGGTGTCGACTCATCGTCCACCATGGTGTTAGGCACAGCAATTGTTGAAGTACAAGATGCAAGCGGGAACTTTCACCTTGCTCGTGCACTAATTGATTGCGGTTCACAGGTGTCCATTATGACAGACGCATTAGCTCAGCAACTTGGACTTCCACGAACTCGTGCTGGAGGCATATTTGGTTTAGGTGCTTCATCAGCTCAACGTTCACATGGTATTGTTGGTTGTAACATTAGGTCAGCAATAAACAAAAATCAAATTTTAAATTCAAGTTTATTAATTTTAAAGAAAATTACAAATGAACTTCCTTCGGTACAAGTACATCAGGCAGTTTTAGAAAATTGTTCAAATTTGATCTTAGCTGACAAAAATTTTACTTCTCCAGGACAAATTGATCTTCTTTTTGGTATTGACCTATATGATCAAATTCTTGATGGTAGAAGGTTCAGTCTGGGTGATGGCATGCCCACTGCCTACTCTTCTATTTTTGGATGGATCATCATGGGTAAGGCTCCAGCAGCATCGGCTCATGACAACAATGTGTCAACGATGGCCTGCACAGTAGACCTCAATCTGGCTCTCACTCGGTTTTGGGAAGCGGAGCAGCCCCCCAGTCAACCGTTGTCAGATCCTGAGGACATTTTATGTGAGAAACACTTTTGTGACACTCATGCAAGGGATCCTATGGGACGTTTTGTTGTTCGACTCCCGTTCAAGGTCAACCACAAACCTCTAGGTGACACCTACATGATGGCACTTAAACGATTTTATAATTTAGAACGCCGCCTACTGAAGGACGCTCGACTGCGCGATCTATACATTTCTTTTATGCGTGACTATCTTGATGCCGGTCATATGCGCGAAGTTACCGGTAGCAACCATGGTGACAGGTATTACATTCCACATCATGGGGTGTTGCGCGAGCACAGCAGCTCAACAAAACTGCGCGCCGTTTTCGACGCCTCCGCTCCAAGCTCGACGGGTGTTTCACTCAATCAGGTTCTCATGTCCGGTCCTAAATTACAAAGGAACATTGAGGACATAATTATGCGTTTCAGAGTGCACAAAATTGTTTTCACTTGCGACATAAAACAAATGTATTAAATAAACTTGAGCGATTACAAAATATTTGTATAAGGTTTGTATTTGGATTGCGCAAATATGACCATGTTTCAGACTTCCGCTCAATGCTCAAGTGGCTCCCTATCCGCCTTCGCCGGAATGCTCATATACTTTCTACTCTCTACTGCATCCTATTCAATCCTACATCACCGCCGTACTTAAAAGAGCGGTTTAAATACAGGTGTGATACACATGAGCATGACCTTCATCTTCGTTCCTCCTATAATCTTTTCCTTAGCACTCCTTTTAGCTCAACTTCCTTCTATAAAAAATCTTTTTCTGTATACTCCGTTCACCTTTGGAATACTCTTCCCTTATCTATCCGACGTTCTGAGTCCCTTCTCTCCTTTAAGAATAAAGTTAAGGATTTCTATCTAACCCTTTGACTAGCTTTCGTGGATTGCTTTGATGACATAAAATACATTATAATTATATATATATATATATGTGTATATGCTATATTATATATATATTGTATTTATTTGTATATATCTTAATTAACATATATATATTTTATTTATGTACCTTCTTATCTACATAGTTTGTTTTATCTTTTGTTTTAAATATTAATTCGTAAACTTTTTACTGTTTGCACCTCTACCTACGCATTTCTTGAACGTCTGTGTCCTCTACCCTTAGGTTGTCTGGTAGAAATCGCTATTACAGCGATAAGACCGCCTATTGTGTCTAATAATACTAAAATTGTAATATTTTATGTACTTTTTGTGTGCACAATAAAGAATATTGTATTGTATTGTATTGTATTGTATCGTCAAGTTCGCTTAGAGGATTCCGATTGCAAATATCAGACCATATTTTGGCGCGAATCGCCCGATCAACCACTAAAGCAATATGAACTGACAACTGTCACATACGGTATCTCCAGTTCCGCGTTTCAGGCGATTCGAGTGATTCAGGAACTCGCGTACACCAACTTACAGCAACAACCAGAGGCTTCAAAGGTTCTTTTGGAAGACACGTTTGTGGACGATGTAGTTAGTGGTTCAGACTCGCTAAGCTCCGCCCGCAATCTTCAGCAGGGCCTAGTTAATATTTTGGCTCAAGGGGGTTTCATTTTGCGAAAGTGGTCCAGTAATTCTAAGGAATTCCTCCGCACGTTTTCCACTGACCATTGCGAGCAACCCTACCGTTTCGAGATGGACGGCGATGGAATATTTAAGGTCTTAGGCATCGAGTGGAACGCACAAGACGATTGCTATGTTTATCGTGCTTCCAAAATGAACCAAACGATGACCATGCGCGGTGTATTGTCGAATATAGCTCGGTTGTATGATCCGTGTGGGTTTTTGGCCCCGGTAACATTTTTAGCCAAGCACATCATGCAACGTCTATGGTCGTTGCAGTGCAATTGGGACGATCCTCTTCCCCCAGATATCCTTAAAACCTGGTCTTCGTTCTTATCAAAGTTTAGCGAACTAGATAAGGTTCGCATTCCCCGTCGTATCGTCACTGATCAACCGCTGAATTGCCAGGTTCACGGTTTCAGTGATGCATCTGAACGCGGGTACGCTGCGTGCGTATACTTACGCGTTCACGACGCTGACGGCAGCGTCTCCTTGCAACTGTTAATTGCGAAGTCTCGAGTTGCGCCTTTGAAACAAAAGATGACGGTTCCCAAGCTGGAGCTATCAGGTGCACTGCTCCTCGCTCACCTGTTAAAGCACGTCGAAGGTGTCTTGTATGGCAAGGTAGTAATCAACAGCACAATAGCTTGGTGCGATTCCAACATTGTGCTTTCTTGGCTCAAAAAATCTCCTCACGTCTTGCAAACATACGAAGGAAATCGAGTATCCCAAATACAAGCTCTGACTCCCGACGTCAAATGGAGGCATATACCCTCTGAGCTCAACGCCGCTGATTATGCAAGTCGTGGTCTCTTGCCTTCACAATTGGCGACCAACTCTCTTTGGTGGTCTCCGCCATGGCTCAAGGAAGAACCTGTCTCTTGGCCCGAAGACACGGCGTTGCTGAGCGAAGAGGAGCTACCAGGTGTCAAATCTTCGGTGGTCATATCAAACGCTGCAGTGACGTCGGATGATCTCTCGGTGTTAAACAAGTACAGCTCATTTTCCAAGTTGCAAGCTGTAGTGGCGTGGTGCAATCGATTTGTGCATAATTCACGCAATCCAGCAAAACGACTTACAGGCAATTTATCAGTCGTTGAGCTATGTGGCAGTACTCGCACAATAATTAAACTAGTTCAGGCGAAGGAATTTGCTGAAGCTATTCATTTACTGCGCAACAACAAACCTCTTAGATCCAGTCTTATTCGACTTAATCCTTTTCTCGACGCTGAGGGTCTACTCAGAGTTGGTGGTAGGATCGCAGAATCTGAGTTGGATTATGACGCCAAGCATCCGCTCCTACTTCCCAAGAACCTTCACGTCACTAAGATCATAATTGATCACTATCATCGTACATTTTTACACCCTGGTGTTAATACCTTGCAAAATTTGCTTCAACGCAAATATTGGATCCTTTCTGCGCGGAGAGCCATTCGTCGACAGATATTCCAATGTCTTCGCTGCTATAGACTGCGGCCCAAATCTGTCGAACCGTTCATGGCTGATCTTCCCGTTCACAGAGTCACTTCCTGTCGACCCTTTCAAAAGGTTGGTGTTGACTTTGCCGGTCCCTTCCTTCAAAAGATTTCACGTGTACGCAATTCCCGCTCGTTAAAGTCATACTTGTGTATTTTCATATGTTTCGCGACGAAATGCGTACACTTGGAAATAGTTTCCGAGCTGTCAACTGAGGCATTCTTGGCTTGTTTGGATCGATTTGTTTCACGCAGAGGACTGCCCAGCGACATCTTTAGCGACTGTGGTACAAATTTTGTCGGTGCACGCAACCATTTGAAGGAAGTTTCTCACTTTCACGCGAATTCAAACGATGCAGTGCAAAAATTTTTAGCTTGCAAACAAATTGTCTGGCATCTGAACCCTCCAGCCAGCCCGCATATGGGTGGCTTGTGGGAAAGCGCAGTGAGGTCCGCCAAATTAATTCTAGCTCGCGTTATCGGCGATCGTCCTCTTCTATTTGAAGAACTCGCCACTATATTTTCCAAAGTCGAAGCCGCGTTAAATTCTCGTCCGCTGTGTCCCTTGAGTAACGACCCGAACGATTTAGAAGTTTTAACGCCCGGCCATTTTCTGATAGGACAACCTCTATTAGCTCCGCCAGAACAAAATTTTGAAAACGAAAATCTTCCTATTTTAAAACGGTGGCAGCTACTCCGTCAAATCACTCAGCACTTTTGGAAGCGCTGGCAAGCCGAATACTTGCATACCTTGCAACAGCGACCAAAATGGCTTACTAAGCATACAAATCTCCAAGAGGGTGATCTAGTTCTCGTCAAGGATTCGAACTTGCCACCGCTTCTTTGGAGAAAGGCTAGAGTGATTCGGGTGTGCCCGGGTTCTGACGGTGTTGTTAGGGTGGTAGAGGTGAGAACTTCTACTGGAAACTTACTTCGACCAGTAGTCAAGCTCTGCCCTTTGTTGCCGAACCTTCAATAAAATTATTATAACCGCAACTTCCATCCTAAAATATTAGTAGGTTAATTTTCATTGTTTCATTTATCTATTTTTGTTTCATTGTAACAAATCATTTTTTTTTTTCTCATATTTATTTTTCTAGAATGTTTTGCTAAAGAGCTAAGTCGCTCTTTGGGCGGCGGTATGATAGGTAATTTCTGAACGCATCCTATCCCCTCCTACATCCACCGTCCAATATCCCATACCTGGGGGTAGTAGTAAAAAAGTCGTTTTCAACAACCGCGAGCAGCAAGTCAGGTCGAACTACGCGTTCCCTTCGATTTATCTGCTAATTCATCATAAATACGCTAAAACCTTCAAGTTATCGTATCCCCGCGTCGCGCGAGTGGTAAACGGTATAATATAATCAAGAAAATCATCACATGAAGGATACTGGAAGAACGGAGTGCGCACGCGAACCCTACATCTAATCGCGGGAATATAATCGAACCAGGTATTCCTCAAACCCTTTCTTTCTTTATCCAACAACAATAATAAATTTAGCTACTTTATTTCCGATACTAAAGTAAATAAATAAAAGCGGTTAAAAAGAATTACGGTTAATTAATGTAATAAATTATGAAATTAATATAATTACCTGGATCTTGACCTGGATGGGCTCTTAGACCCGCTCTTCGACCGTGACCGGCTCTTGGATCGCGACCGACTCTTCGACCGCGAATGGCTCTTTGATCTGGACCTGCTCTTAGATTTAGACCGGCTCTTTGATCTAGATCGGCTCTTCGATCGCGACCGACTCTTGGATCGCGAACGGCTCTTTGAACGAGAGCGGCTCTTGGACCGAGAACGACTCTTGGATCTAGAGCGGCTCTTAGATCTAGAGCGGCTCTTGGATCTAGAGCGGCTCTTTGAACGAGAACGACTCTTTGCTGAACCAGAACGCGAGCGGCTTCGAGATTTAGAACGGCTCTTAGACCTGTAAATAATAAGTTTAATTTGTATTTTTTACTCTATTTTATTATTCGTGTGTATTATTTTAGCATTATTAAATAAATAAATGTATTCCATAACACAATAAGGGTAACAATTAATGAACTAATGTATCACCAATGTAAATCACAAGTTGAAAAAATTATTTCAATAACCGCGGTCTTTGTAATTCAACAATTTCTTAAAGACCATTTCTTAAAAAAAGAACTGATTATACAAAGAAAAACAAAAGGTTGAGCAGACAATTACAAACAAATACACTAAATACGATAAAAACATACACCGGAAATCGGTTTTAATATCATAGTTTTCAAAAATTCTACGATGAATTAAGTTTAAATAAAATATAAGGTTGCTTGGAAGAGATCGCTTTTTAGCGATAAGGCCGCCTTTTGTATGCCACATTATTTTTTAAGTACTTCTACTTGTTTGTTAATTTGGTGTACAAATAAAGTGTATTGTATAAATGAAACCAACCTGTCACTATCCGACGCCGACATAATCCTCTTGCGTCCCTTGTTGGCCGGCGGACTGCGACTATTGCTGCGACTGACGCTGCGACTGCGACTACGCGACTTACGCGACGCGTCGGAATCCGACTCGGAGGTAGAGATGGTCTCCTTGGACACAATCTTCATGCGTTGCTTCGCACCCAGCTTGTCTTCGGCTCTGTCCTTGAGAGCTTTCTCTCGGCGGCCGATTCCCTTCTCTCCCTAAAGAATAGGGAGGAAATATAAATTTATATGTTACACAAAACGATCAAAAAGAAAACAGATACACCCATTTTCTAATCGGATTTTCTGTATGTTATTTTTGATAGCTAGTGATGAGTTTTAGCATTATGATTTGGCAGTAAAAATGTTTTATTTATTACATTATAATAGTGTGATTACTGTGGTGAAGATGGTAATCTATTAATATGTGAAATATCGAGATTTCGCAACGTTAAAAGTTCAAATGGAGAAGAAGTGCTGAAAGTAAAATTTTAATATATAAATTTATTTATTAAAAAAATACTTTGACGACATGACTAACGGTCAAACTACCGCAGAGCAGGAGTTATGAGTTATTATTTGTTGCATTTATGGTTATGAAAAAGATTATAATAATGACTGACTATGATGATGATTATGACAATATTAATGACGATGAAGGTCAATGACGATGATGTCAATGACGATGATGTTAATGACAATGATGTCAATGACAATGATGTCAATGACGATGATGTCAATGGCGGTGATATTAATAATGTGATATTAATTACGATGATGTAAATGACTATGACGTCAATGACGATGACGTTAATGACTATGACGTCAATGACGACAACATCAATAACAATAACCTTCTTGCGTCCCTTCTTCCTGGGCGGGTCGCTGTCGCTCCCGCTGGCTCGCTCGCGGCGCTTGCGGCCCTTGCCCTTCCTGCCCTCGCCCGCTTCGCGCTTGCGCTTGGCTTTCTTCGGCTCCCGGTTTGCACTGGGGACAAATATACGCCTATTCAAGTACGAATCAAATTGGGTATCGCTTACGCACAATTTTTTTAATTCACCGACCAAGGAGCAGACAAACCACCCGATGGAAAGCGTTTGTGTGTGAAGGTTAATTGTCGCCTATGGAAATCGCCAAGATAAAGAAAGAAGAAAGAAAGCTAACCACGTGGTCTGTTAAGGCGCAGATCTGCGCATCCCCCGTAGTATGATTTGGCACAGATATGTATGTGCCAACACTACCCTCATTACATTTTACTCGATTTTATATTCTAACTAGCTGTTGCCTGCTGCATACGGAAATTATGTTTTAACTTATTCAAACTTTTATCCTGTTTTCCCGAGAAACCTTTTATTTCTCCAGGATGAAGAGTTGTCTAAAATATGACACAGGATATCAGTAACAACTTTACCAATTTTCATCTAAATCCGTTCAAGGGTTATTATGTGATGCCCGGACAGACAAACAGACACTTTGAGTTTTATTATAGTATAGAAAGATAACTGTTAAAAGTGTATAAAATGGATTAAAGTTAACTTTGTAGGGTAGTACATTCAGCACACGAGTTAGATATGCAGGGCGTGATATAAAAACGTCCTATATTGTTTAATATTACAGAATGTTTGTGTTTATGTGAATGTTAAATGCTACCTATATACATAAGGTATGATTTAACATCTATATACTGACTGATGTATCAACACACAGACCAGACCCTTAGGGCTAGAAACTTAAAATTTCGCACACGTATTCCTCTTATGACGTAGGCATCCACTAAGCAAGGATTTTTCCAAAATTCAACCCCCAAGGGTATGAAATAGGAGATAAATATGATAAGCATAATTTCCGCGTGCGAAGCTGCGGGCAACAGTTATTTCATACTATAACATAAACATTCTGTAATATTAAACTTTACCCAACGTTTCGTATCTGTCCAGCATACCTAAATCTTTTGCTGTGTGTACATATGCATAAGGCTGCTTTTCCACCAGAGATGTGCTATGTTACGTTGCTATGAATGCGTTTAACATCCACCAATCATATTCATTGGTGGAAATCAATCAATTTATTGAGCCAATCATATTTATTGGATTTCACATCTTCGCAGCATAGCTGCATAGCACATCTCTGGTGGAAAAGCACCCTAAGAATAACGCATACATTAAGTAAAGTTAATATGTTACATCCTTACCCCTCCTCTCGTGGCCTGTCACTCCCGCTACCGGAGTCCGAGACGTATTCATCGCGCCTACGCCCTCGGCCTCCGCCCTTCGGTTTACCCTCTGGCGGCATGTCGGCGAATAACAGCGCATTCTTCGTCTTCTCCTTGTACTCCTGTCGCTTTTGCAACATCTCCACTGTACTCTTCTGCTGTTGTTCCTCACGACGTTTGCGTTCTTCGTCCTGATAGGGAGTTTGTGATAATAAATAAACATCATTAAGACGGTGCTATACATGTACTATGTTTTACATAAACATGTCGCTAATACAATTTTATTATAGTAAACTGATACCCTTGGGAGAGTTCAGTTGCCTATATTACTGCCCAGTTTAGGCAGCTGACGATCAGTTATTTTTATTTATTAATTTTATTGCACCAACGAAACACACACTAATACATACAAAGATATAAACAACGATACAAAATTCAGATTAAGTGTTACGTCAAGTATAGGCGCAAACATTCTCCAATAGTTGCATATATTAACATATTTTTAAAATAAATTAAATTATTATTTTGATCAACATACTATAAAAATGTTATATCCAACACCATGTACTAAATGTGAACATATTCTTGATGAATAAATGATTATGATGAATTGGCTTAACGACGATAGACTTAAAATAAATAAATGACGTTCTTGAATGAAGAGCTAGAAAATTTATAGCAAATTATTTGTACCACCATGCAGATTGCAGAAAATTTTTGCCCTACACACCAAATTCTTTAACATGCAGGGGTCAGAGTTCCAATCCTAGCATACACCGTTAATTTTCAAATATAACGTGCATATTATAGGTTAATTATCACTTGCTTTGGTAAAGGAAAACATCCTGAGGAAACCTGTACACCGGAGAGTTCTCCATAAAGTTTTCAAAGGTGTGTGAAATCCACCAATCCGCACTTGGCCAGGGTAGTAAACTATAGCCTATACCACTCACATTTTGAGAGGAGACCCCGAGCCCAGCAGTGGGACAATTATGGGTCGTTTCTTACTTGCTACAGAGAATATTTTATAAACCAATTCTCACAAATTAGTATCATCTCCAATCTTCCCCAACCCACCTGTTGTTTCCTAAACGCCTCCCGTTGTTCACGCTGTCGATCTCTCAGCGTGACCTCCTCATCATGTTGCCGTCTCGCTCGCGCCACGTGCCACTGCGCCTGCGAGAGCAGGTCAGCACACGCACGCGCCTCCGCCGCCGCCGCCGCGGGCTCGTAGCGCGCGCGCTCCGCCCCCTCCCCGCCCTCCGCTGACGACAAACGTTGGAAGTATCTGGGAAGGGGCAAGTCAAGGATAAGGTGTAAGTGTAAGTATTTGTAAGTTGTAAGAGTATCTATTTATTATCAACACATTAAAAATAAATATCTCTTTTTAACTTCTTTTGCATAAACATTTCCATTTTCTCGCGAAAACTTTAGACGCGTGATACATATAATATAGCATACAATAAATCATTTTCATTTCGAGACAGCGTCTCTTATCGCCTCATACTGGTTGGTTGATTAATGAACGGAGAACGGAGTTATGAGGTAACAAACATAAAAATACAGAATTGAATTGTTCTTTTGAAGTCAGTTAAAAATAATACATATATGCCCCATATTAAACCCTCTGCAATCCACTAAACCACAATAGGGATGTTGACTAATTTTAGGATTCCATTTAATTTTATAGATAGGACCCTAATGTTCACGAAAAAAATATTATAAAAATAATAATGTTCAATTTAAAAACAAAAATTGATAAATAAAAATCATTATCAAATTTCCCACCAAAAACGTCACGTGACGTTACAATCCGTTATTCAATATTATCTGTCTGCTGAAGTTAGTTGAATTTGCTGAAGTTGAATAAAATACTTTCAATGACGTCATAAGCTCAAAATGGCGTTTGAGGTCACGTGACAGTGAGTACAATTTTTAACATTTTAAATTAATGATATTTAATTTATTGTGATTGATGTCGATAAAAGAATCATATTTTAGGCATTTAAATGTTACCACTAGTATTTTAGACAAAAATTTATTGCAATTTATAATTAGTGTAAACATCCCTATTACAACCTACCTATGCGACACATGCAGTTCATGTACCGCTCTCAACACAGCCTTCAGCTCGGACCGTTCATCCTTCAGCACGTGCGACGCTAGCCTCCGCAGCGCAAGCGCAGTATTGTACAACAACGCCGCGTCGTGTGGCGCGACGCGACGCGCACGTAACAGAGCGGCGCGCGCCGCGTGCGCCCGTCCAGCCAGTGTGTGCGCACGCGCCAACCAAGTCAGCCAGTCCACGTCGTGTTGCATGCGGAACTTGCGGACGCAGTTCTCGTACTACCATGAGTACAGTCAGCAAGAGTTAGGTATGCAGGACATGATACAATAATCTTAAATTAAAATGTAATAATCTAACATTTTAACAAAAAAATAACCGACTTCAAATGAAGTACATCCAATAAAAAAAGAATCATCAAAATCGGTTGGCGCGATATTGAGTTATTCGTCCATTTATCGCGCACATAGTTAATGCAAATTTAAGACTTATATGCTTTTGACATGGATGCCATTGTCAAATCTCGCTCTTGATGTGGGACCACACGACAAGCACCAGCTTTCGATTAAAAAAAGAATCATCCAAATCGGTTCACCCAGTCCAAAGTTCCGAGGTAACAACCATAAAAAAAATACAGTCGAATTGAGAACCTCCTCCTTTTTTTGAAGTCGGTTCAAAACAAACGGACAGTTTAAACGAAACATAGCTCTCTCGATTAAGTCACTCTCAAAAAAAAAAAGATCAAAATCTGTTCATCCATTTGGGTGCTACGATGCGACAGACAGACATACAAATACATAGACACTCGTCGAGGGTTAAAACCCTCCATAAAGTTTAACATTACAATTTTTTTGTTAGTATCAGATAGTTAGTATGTTAAATGCTACTATTAAACGTAATACCACACCTCAGATACTCCTAGGGCCAGTGATATCATCGAATATGTGAGGGAATATTTTTATTATAAATACCTGTCTTACTCTAAAAGATGTTGTGAAGAGTTTCTCGCTTTCTTCCCCATGACAACACCCCTTTCCAAAATGGCGATAGCATCAAACATTTACATGCATAAGTGTGTAGGTGTCAGTTGTCTATATGACGTTGACATCTGTCAGTACCATACTAAATACGTATATGGAATTTGGAATGTTATACGCACAAGACTTTGCTTAATTTTTCTTTCCAACAGGTTTTATTTATAGATTAGAACATTCTGGTTGGGTTTAATTTAATTTACTTCAATAATTAATGATTTAATATATTACGAATGTGGTACAGCGGAAATACTAAGTCATAATTTGTAAATCGCGGTAACTTTCAAGAGTGAAACCAATGATATTATTGTATATACAAGATATGCCAAGACGGCGCTGAAATTATGTCAGTCGAATTTAGACAAGTGTAGCGATTTCAATTCAGACAGTTGATAGCTGCCTCCGCGCGAGGCCGTCTAGTTGTCTTTTTCACTATTATGGTTTTAGTAGTGCCATCCCTTTTACATAATTTTCAATCAATCAATCAATCAATCATCTTTATTGTGGAATACAGGTACAATTAAAGTCAGGTGTAACAAGTCAAACATAATATGGATCTCTGTATTCCCGCCACAAACGGGCATACAATATTATATAAAATTATAGCTAATTAATCAATAGGTACTCTATATAATCAATACAAACAAAAACTAACATCCAAACTATTACAATATGTCAAAATTATTAAATGTCAAATTAATGTCAAATTATTAAATTAATTAATTAATTGTAAATTGTAAAGAATAATAATGATAATATTGATATTAAAAACAAAAATTACATTTAATTAATGACTAAGTAATTACTTAATTAAATCGTCTGTTAGGTACTCATTTATTGTGTAATAACATTTTTCTATCAAGAGATTTTCTAACTTTTTTTTAAATACTTGAGCATCAATAGTGGTACGAATTGATACAGGTAGTTTATTATATATGAGTGGTGCCTTCGCAAAGATACTCTGTTTGTACAGACTGGTTTTACATTGGACTGCACATAGTTTCTGTCTGTGCCTTTCTCGGTCGTGAAATGTATATAGGTTTGAGTTTGCTTTAACGAATACGCAACACTCCAATATATAAAGGCAAGGAACTGTTAAAATTTTTAGGCTTAAGAAATGCGGTTTGCATGAATCTCTTTGTTTGAGATTACAAATTGATCTTATACATTGTTTTTGTGCTTTAAATGCAAGATTTTTATCAACAGAGTTTCCCCAGAAAATAATGCCGTACCTAAGCGTCGAGGAAACACAACCGTGATATGCCGTCAAAAGCGCGTCTTTGTTTACAGTCTTTCTCAGCATACGAAGAGCATAAGAAAGTTTGCTAAGTTTTTTGCAAACAAAATTAATATGTGATTTCCATTTCATGTTAAAGTCGACATGTATTCCTAAAAACTTTGTAGTATCGGCCGCATCAATTTTATTATTTTGATAGCATACGTTAGGCTTCCCATTGTCAGTTTTGCGCTGCGAAAAATTCATAATTTTTGTTTTTTCAAGATTCACACATAAATTATTTGATTTGAGCCATTCAATAATACATGTCAGAGAGTAATTAATGTCAATTTCTAAAATGTCAGAGTTTTTATTGTCAAATAGAATAGTTGTGTCATCTGCAAATAATGTCATATTAAAACTTTTTACTACGTTGGGCAAGTCATTTATATATATAATAAATAATAAAGGGCCTAGTACACTACCTTGAGGGACTCCATATTTAATTATTTTATGTTGGGATGTATATGTCATATTACATTTAGTTTCTGTACACAACTTATTTATTTCAGTATATTGATGCCTATTCGTTAGATAAGATTTTAAAAGGTCATAAGCATTGCCTCTTATACCATACCTATATAATTTGTACAGTAATATATTGTGATCTACGTAATCGAAAGCTTTAGTGAGATCCATATATAAAGCAGTTATCGGTATTTTTTTATCCATTTTGGTCATAACTTTTTCGAGGAAGTTATAAATTGCCATATTTATTGTATATTTTTTTTTTTTTTACTAATGTAATGTATGTAATGTAATGTAAAATTTACTAATGTAATAGTGATTGGTGTAGTGAAACAAAAGATATACGTGTGTGTGTGTTGTAGCTCGGTCGGAACAGATTTTTTGGTTGATTTGTAAGGGCATAACGTATCTATAGTTTAATATCATTGAGTGAAACGAAACGTTATTGAAAATACCCACACGATTCTACAGTGCACCATGCTACAGCGCACAATAAGGTAAGTATAAATAATATTGAATTTAGAACTCACCATCTGTATAGCGTTAATGTACTGTTTCTGTTCGACGTATATGTGCGCGATGTTCATCCATACATCGGGAAAGTCTGCCGTGGCCTCGCGCACTTGGGCGAACATATCGCGCGCCTCGTTTATACATCCCTGGTACAACACACGGTTTATTTGTCTAACATATTTATGAAAATTAGTAATTATACATCTATACTAATATTATAAAGAGGAAAGATTTGATTGTTTGTTAGCATTGAATAGGCTCCGAAACTACCGAACCGAACCGAACCGATTTGAAAATTTCTTTCACTGTTGGGAAGCTACACAGTACACTATCCCCGGGTGACATAGGCTATATTATATTGTAAAAAAAAATTATACCTAAAAAAAAAATCCGTATTATCAAAAAAATTTGGGATATTTAATAAAACTCTAATAATGTAACCCAAGGTGTAAAAAATAAAGAAAACCGAAGCAAAGCGAGGGCGGTTACTCGTTTAAAAATAAAAAAAAACCTCGCCTGCTATCAAAAAAGCATCATGAATTTTTTGAAATCCTTATGGTGAGCTCTTTAATTAGATACCCATATTGCATTATTCGATTTATTTTTATTTTTTGATACTTCAAACAATGGCATCTCACAGCCACCACATTTGTTTTTTTTTAATTTCACTTATCTAAGAACACTTGGGCTATCAAGACGAATCTAACAATATCTTAATTATATAAATCCGTTCAGCGGTTTGGAGGCTATGAGGTAATAAAGAATATTACATGCATACATAGCCCTTCCTAGCAGTTGGGTAAAAATACTGGCTTGAGCCTGTGTCTTGGTATTTTACCCCCATAAGGGGTAACACGAATCTAAGGGTGCTTTTCCACCAGAGATGTGGTATGTTACGTTGCTATGGATGCGTTTGATATCCACTAATCATATTCATTGGTGGAAATCAATCAATTCATTGAACCAATCATATTTATTGGATTTCACATCTTCGCAGCATAGCTGCATAGCACATCTCTGGTGGAAAAGCACCCTAATGCTAAGTAAAATCTGTATATAAAATAATGTAAGTAATTCCTATGAAAACTCATCTGCTTAAAATTATTTATTATGAGAAAGTTTAACCACAAATTATTATGACCATGCTATATTGACTTAATTACCATCTTTAATTGAAGTAACACTTAACTTTTTTTTTAAATTTTACCTATGATTTTCAGTGTTCATAAGTCGTAAGTCACTTTAATCATAAGTCGAATAAGTCGACTATTCAATGCAATAAATAAATAGACACAGTTCATAGTAAATATGTAGGTAAAGCTTACCTTGTGTGCTAAAACGCACCCAATACCATTAGCAGCCCAGATGTTCTTGGGGTCATTCTTTAACACCTGTTTGTACATCGCTAGCGCCCTCTCCTGGTGTCTCTTCTCTCTGTCCTTCTCACGGCACGGTTGATGGAGAGTTTGTAACCACACATTTCCTGTATACACAAATATTATAAATGTTATTGAAATAATCATACAGGTACTGAGTGATAGCAACTTTTGATAGCTGTATAAGATCTTAATTCTTAAAATTGTATTATTGTGTAAAATTATTTAAACTCATATAAACACCACAGTGCAAACTAAAGTTGAAGGAAGGGACTTCAACCATATTTGTGCTTATGATTAATTAATGGGAAATAAAGAAATTTGAAATTTTAATATTGTGTCTCAATAATAAATATTCAAGATGATAATCTTAATTTTAAACATTACATTTTAAACAACAGTAGCAAATAATAAACATATTAATTGCTAATACTCATATTATTTGGTATGAAAATTTTCAATAAAACTTAATGTTGCAGTCACACCTTTACAAATAAATAATAATATAATAATCTGTACTAATATTATAAAGAGGAAAGATTTGATTGTTTGTTTGCATTGAATAGGCTCCGAAACTACTGAACCAATTTGAAAAATTCTTTCACTGTTGGGAAGCTACACTATCCCCGGGTGACATAAGCTATATTATATTTTTTATTATTACTATTTTTCCCGAAGCCAAGGCGATTTCCTAGTATAAAATATGTTGCGTCAAAACATACACATAAACTCACCGAGAGCAATCAAAGAGTAAGCATCATTGGACGTAGAAGGGTTTTGTAGAATCCTCTCAAACTTCTTCTGCCCCGGTCCCCACTCCTGTTGTGCCAGATGGAGGTTGCCCAGCAGCGACCAGGTGTCAGGGTGCTCCGTGTTGACCTTCAGGGCTTCCTTGAACCAATCCGATGCCTCGTAGATCTGACCCTTGTCTCGTGCCATGCATCCTAGTCTATATAGAGAGAACAACATTAGCCATGAATAACATTTTTATTATCATGCGTTTGTCGTGTCTGTGAAGCGTTAGTAACGTCGCAATGTAAATATATAAATTTTGAAAATCTCTGTCCTCCATGTATTGTTCTACTAGAACGAGTTCATATATCAAATGCATATCATTATTGTATTGAAATATTTTCGGCAAAAATTAAAATAATTGATTAACAAGTCCGTTTAGTAGCATTCAAAAAACATTATATTTCTTACAAAATAAGGCATCTTTATCAACGTCCAAAAACAAAAATTTTGGCAATATACCGCAACACAAATTCTACAATCCTCACCTCAAATAACAGTCGATATAGTTGGGATGCTCTTTCAGTATATCCTTATATAGTTTCTCGGCTTTGTTGTACACACACAGCGCTTCGTTGAGCCTGGCCAGATTGTAGCTAGTGGTCACCGCTATCGAGTTGTAGTACTGGGCGTCTAGCGTCTCTGCGTCCGCTTTCTCCCTGGACAAATTACATTTATCATGTGAAAAGTTGATAAACAGAAGTACCATTTAAATGTTAAGAGGTTACTGTTACCCAAGGACTTCAAACGATCAACACCAATGGAAAACGTATTAGTCAATTAATCTTAAATTGATTAAAGTATACACTTTTGTATTTGTTGATAACTAAAAAGTGCCAAAAACTCTGAAAATGGTCAATAGGATTTGGCTGAGTTTTGTTTTAAAATATTCAAGGATTAACTATACTTTTGCTTGATTTGGATTTATTAGTCTGTGGGTAAATTTTTAATAATGGATATTTTGCCTCATATTTAAAAAAAACTGAAATACTGGTGGTTTACCTTTCCAAAGCTTCCTCCAAGTAATTCTTAGCCTCGTTCAAATTCCCCAACCGGTAATGCAATGCCGCCACATTATTCAATATTTCTGCCGGAATATCTGCATTCACTTTCTCCTTGAGAATTTTCATTGCGGTGCTGTAGGCGTTTAGTGAACCCTGGGAGAAGAGAGAATTATTAAGAGAGGAGAAACAGACGTCTAGCGTCTTTACCATGACAACATTTTAAGAATGGATATGCTGTATTGTGACCGTTTTGCATATAACTACTTTCGCACTATAAAAAGTACCTGTAAATCATTCTGCTCCAAGATCTGAGCCAGTTCAATCCACGCCTCCACATCATCTGGAAATTGTTCAGTGACCTTCTTAAGGTGTTGCCTCGCTATATCTCTCTTTGATTGTGATGGTGAGTTAGCGTAGAGGGAACCCAATATCTTCATTGTTTCATAGTTGCCTGGTTGGGCTTTGAGAACCTTCTCAAAGCATTGTGCAGCCTGGAAAAGGAGTTTGGTTTAGTGTGAAGAGATTTAAAGGATATTCCCCCACTCCAGTGCGGATTGGTGAAGGAATTAGTAGTGGCCAGCCCAAGTTAACGACAGCTATCTAACGATAACAACTTGGACTGGCAACTTTACGAGCCCTCTAAAACATGCATGTGACCAATTAACATTTGAGTTTTACTTGATTTTAAAAGTGTCTAACAACCCTAATGATATATTTTTTTAATAAAACATTCAAAATCACTTACATTTTCCGTGTCCCCTCTGTAGATATACATCTGTCCCAATCCATAGTGAGGTAGCACAAAATTGGGCGGAGCAAACTGTGTCGCTTGATAGTAATACTGGAAGGCTTGGTCGCAGTCACCTTGAGCATGGAACGCTCTTGCAAGATGGTGGCAACTTTCAGCTCGCATCGCTTCATTCTCAGTGTTGTGGAACGCGTGTAGAGCTAAGTGCTGTACTTTGCTGTAATCCTGGTACAAGAGAGAAAGAGATGATGTTTTTATTATGTAAATAGTTAACAAATGATTGGATGAATCAGAGCTAAGTACAGTAGTTTCCTGTAGTCCTGGTACATGATAGAAAGAGTAGATGATTTTTTTTTTATTTTGTGTAAATAGGCATGAAACGCACAGTCATTGTGGTACTTCATCAACTAGACTTCAGCAACATCAAAACTGTTACCAATGCGTCAAAAAAGGAAGGCACAGATACTTAATTGGGCCACAGAATATAATTACTATTATTGTATGCATTTAAACTAAATAGAATGCAAAGCAAGTCATATGTTTAATTTTCCAATACTTCATGAGAAAAATATGATATCTTATTGCAACCTTACCTTTTTAAAAAAGAAGTGGTTAGCCAAATGGTTCAAAACCATAGGATTCTTTGGATCAATAGCATATGCTTTAGAAAGCATAATGACAGCTATCTTATTGGATTCATTCTCCTGCAAATTCAACTTCAAGATTGACAGGCCTACAAGAGCCCCAACACATTGTGGATCAAGTTGTAAAGCCCTCTCAAATGCCATCCTGCAAAAATTAACATATTAAATTTATAAATTGTAACTGCCCTGACTTTGTTTTGGAAAATCTTGGACCTACTAACGAGGATTATTAGACCTCAAGCTTACTACAATACATCAGAGAAAAACACATCTAAATTGGTAAGCCACCTGATATTCAAAACTGAAAAAACACATATTAATATCTTAATATATATAAATTACGTGTCACATTGTTTGTCCGCGATGGACTCCTAAACTACTTAACTAATTTTAATCAAATTTGCACACCGTGTGCAGTTTGATCCAACTTGAAAGATAGGATAGCTTACAGGTTAGGCGATACGAAGTTCGCCGAGAAAGCTAGTACGAATATAAAAAAATATTGTGATATTTTTAATTATATATTGCATTAATAAACATATCCAATAGTTTTTCTCTTATATCTTGCATGCACATTAAACATTAGAATCCTTAAGTAACTAACATTTTGTATTAGCTGTTATAGGAAATCTTACCTAGCCTTTTCCTGGTTATTGAGCTTCATAAAACAATGGCCCATGCCCAAACGCAATGCAGCCGGACTGTCAGGGTTTGTCCTAAGAGCCTTCTTGTAAAATGCTAGTGCACCTCTATAATCTTTACGATTGAACGCAATGCAGGCTTTACCGAGCAGTGAGGGTACATTGTTAGGGGACTGGTTGAGAACAAAATTGAACTGTGCGTCTGCTTGTTCCATTTTGTCCCCCTCGAGAAGGCAGAAATAGGCTCTGCCCAGAAGATGGTTCTGTGAAAATAATAAAGGGGAAAATAATATATTAAGGTCGCTGAATTAATAGGATGAGGAATGGCAGTTGAACGAGGCAGTGCGAAGGTAACCAAGTGACAAAAAATTTGTGTTGCTATGTCATTTGGGCCTTAATAATGTGGTCAAGCATTAACTTATTTTAAGTAAAAAAAGGTTGGTTCTAAAAAATCAAACATTTCCATTCAATCAATTGATAGTGTTATGTTGTGACACAATGGTCTTGTGGGAATACTGTCTTACTATTTGATACAAAAAATATGTTTCTATACAAAAAGTATGACACATTCCTATCATAGTCATGGTATGGAACCATTTAGAGGACAGAAAGCTTAAATCTATCAATAACTATTGTGTGTGTCCTGTAATTTGGCACTCAGTCATTACTGAGTACAAGGCAGGTTACTAAACATTGCTTAAAATCTAATACAGTCAGCAATAAAAATAATACAATTGACCTTAGATTGAAATTGAACCACCAGGTTTCAATCATGGATATTACTGCTTCATTGAGAAGTTAGTTCCTTAGTATATTTACTGCAGTCATGTTTAGTTTATGCTCACCTGATCGTACATGATAATCTTATCAGCCATAGTGTACAGAAGTGTTGCTTTCGTAAAGAGTTCTTTCTTTTTGTCCTTTGTCTTCTCCTTGTTAGCCTCCTGAACGTAGTATGCGGCCAACATATCGAGGGCCCGCATCTGGTCTCTCTCAAAGTCCCGATAGTCAATATTTGCATCCACTCGGGATGCTTCCAAGATCTTAAGGAAGTCATCGATCTTCTTTTGCTTATAATATGCCAGCTGCAATATGTTAAAATTGTTTGAATAATACTATTTGTAAGTTACTATGGCTTTGACCTTTAGAAAGCTAATCTTTATATTTTTATAAGTAGTACTTTTTTACATAAATGCTATTACTTATTATGTTAGGCACTGGTGCATGTTTTAGCATTACCACTAAACAAATTGTCATTGACTTAACCTTCATACAAATAGATTTATTTGTATGAATAACTTAGAACTAAAACCCAACTTCCAGTGACACTCTATTATTTATCAATACTTTCATAAAACATAATATTTCATAGATAAGTATACTATACGGTTAAGATTAATAAAAGTTTATTGAAATAGCACAGATAGTTCTATATGAAATCAAATTGTACATGTATATTTGCATACAAATCAAAATTTAAACCCATTACCATGTACCATCCCTTCGTCTATTAATATCATGAATAATACGAAGATTCAAAGCAAGCCAATAATGAAGTGATAACTTAGAATAATATTTTAATGAAGTCTGACTGAAGAGTAGGTTTATTTTTAAAATAATTTCAATAATATCATACGTATACAAATTCAAACAAGTTAGGTTAGGTAACTCACGGCAACATTTATCCAGACGTTTAGCTGCGATCTCTCCTGCTGAAGGATACTTAGCACTTCATCACCAGAAGGTAGTTGTTCTGGATCTAGTTCTATCACCTGAATAAAACACCAATAAATTTAATTACAATTTTAATACACTAAACGCAAAATCGCGCCTTTAGTAAAAGCATCACCTCATCGGTGCTCATCAATGGGATTTCGAGCGACATTTTGTATATTTTCGTGTCTTTTTCACTTTATTCAAAGACTACACGTAATAATCCATATTGTTGTTTGATTCATCACTTATTCACTTCATCACACATTGCGTAAATTGCTTCAAAAACCACTTCAGACGAACGAAAACGGCAAATTTTTATTCCACTGACGAAAATACGGCACAGCAACGCGAACTTGTCATTTGACGTTTCTAGCCACAGACTAGTTATAGATACTCTCGCAGACTATTGCCGTGCAAGGTATTGTTTATTATATAGACGTCAATGATTAGACGTTACAAAGACTACTATTAGTCTTTGGTAGCTCTGTGTTTATACGTAGTTTAGTCTGTGCTGTCAGCTGTGACAAAGTCAAGAAATGTCAAAGAAAGACATCAACAAGTTTGAAATTTGAATTCAAATCAAAATAATCAAATCAAATGCTTTGGATTTGATTTGAATGTTGTTGATAACTTCGTATTTTCATTCGGATGTATAATTATTCCATTTTCTGTTCATCTGGTTGTTGCGATAATATTATAAAGTAAAATGACTGATGTATGTACAAACTCTGCGAGGCCAGTTACATTGAAACGTTCCCGGCCTAATCCTATATTTCAAGAGTGGTTGGAAGAACTGCATCAGGAAGCAAAACATAAGAAGTGCAAGCTTGAACACCAACTATCGGAGGCTTTGACGTCTTTGTCCAAATATCCTCTACCTTTAAACAGCGGCGCTGAATGCAGAATATTAAAAGGATTTGATTCCAGATTATGTGATTTCATTGAACAGCGCTTAAAAACCCACAATATTCAAGATAATGGTGTACAATTAGTGCCAAATAAATCAAATGAAGTAAACAAATCAGACTTAGCAATAAGTAAATATAAAAACTATTTAAAAGAATTACTAAGCTATTCTTCAATTCTCATCAGTCTTAAGCAGCTGTGGATTGATGGGAATGAAAATGTACCCATAGACATGCTTCTTTCTCATGCTTCAAAAGAATTCTCTGAACTTAACAAAAAACTAGCAACATGTAAAACTAAATCAAAATTTCCAAAAACATTCAGGCCTTTCAAAGAATTAGTTGAAATAGATCCTAGTACAGATAACTATTTTTTAACTAATACAGGTTTTTCTGAAGCTTGTTACATAGAACATCTTTTAAATGATTATAAGAACAATGTTAGTACTGCTAGTCAGACAGATGCTGCTCTACCAACTACACATATTGAAACCTGTGATCTAACAAATGAATGTACCACAAATGAAGATACAAGTGGCTTTGAGATGGAATCTGGGAGCTTTGTTATAATACTGCTGATAGATAAAAATGAAACAAGTGGGTATGTGCAAATAATAATGAATATTGATACTTTTAACACTTTCGCAATGGCGAAACACACCTGTTGTGAGTAAAGTACTAGCACAAACTGTAGCTCGCACACATATGGTGTGTAATAATAATTATTCAACATACTAAAAACACGGTGATTAAAAATCCATAAAAGCGTAACCTCTTTAATTTAGTATTGCTGTTACGAAAGTGTTAAATGTATAATGATAATACATTGGTATTGGTCATTATTGGTATGTAATATATTTAATTTTAATAATTTAACGGAATAGACATGTTATTCCCTTAACATCTTAAATTTTTTTGGAATATTTTAATGTAGTTCATCTAAGTTGAGAATTTCATAGAACAGAAAAATATGTAGCAATATTACATCTCTAAATAAACCATAATTATTGCAGTTCTTCATGGTGTACTACATAGATCTAATAGAAATGTGTATGTTTCAGATTATCAAACAAAAACGACAAAACAGTTGCTCAATTCAAAAAGTACTCGGACTTAAAACATGAGTATCGGAGTCTAAAAGTTGGAGATTTTGCTTGGATAGCACGGCATAAAGTACAATCAGACCGAGAAGTAGTCCTCCCTTACATAGTCGAGAGGAAAAGATTAGATGATCTCAGTGCAAGTATCAAAGATGGCAGATTTCATGAGCAGAAATTCAGGTTGCGACGATGTGGTCTGAATAATGTCATTTACTTGGTAGAAAATTATGCATCCAAAAAGTACACAGGACTGCCAGTTCAAACTCTAATGCAAGCATTGGCTAATACAAGAGTGCAGGATGGATTTAAAGTACATATAACCGATTCATTAATTAATTCAGTCAGATTTCTGGCTATGATGACTAAGAGACTAACTTTTGAATATGAGGTAAGGATTGCACTGTCTTCTCTTTTTAGATGGAGGATGTGGAGTTAAACAGTTCTTTCTTTCTCTCTTTTTCTTGCTGCTGAAACACATTGGTGATACTTTTGGTGGTATTGATACATTTGATGGTCTATGGACTACAGTGGACACCATCAGGTGGATTGACAGCTCAAAGCAGCGGCATGCCTAGGCCATCAGAACAAGGCAAGCCCAATTGTATTCCACACGTATAATATTTACCAACAAAAAGTGTTAATAGCTGCAGAGTGATGATTGTAAATCAATGATAGTAAGCTGGGCTTTTTGGCTTGTACCACCACTGGCTCAAAAATAGAACTAGTTGAGTTTCAGAAACAAAAGCGTTATAAAATGTTGAATATGAAGCATCTTAGAAAGTAAAGTTTTTGGTTGTAAATGCAAGCAATAGGTAAAAAAAACGATGTTTTTTTTGCAGGATAAAACCATAAAATGTCGAAATGCTGAAGCAGATGGCGACATGCATATGACTTTCGACTTCTTTAATAAAATGTCTGTAAAAAATAAACCACTTACCGTCACGGAAACATTTATAAAACTCCTCCTACAGTTAAAAGGGCTCTCAGTCGAGAAAGCTTTGGCTATAACCAATGTGTATAAAACACCGAAATCCCTAATAAATGCTTACAAATATCTTGACAGGGAAGAAGGAGAAACATTACTTGCCAATTTGAAGTATGGTGAGTCGAGTCGAAAAGTCGGTCCAGTTATTAGCAAATCATTGTATCAGCTCTTCTCATCTTTCGATATAAGCTAACAATGTTTTTAAAAGTAGGTTATTCGGAATTAGGAAAATTATTTTTGATACAAGAAATTATTACGTAGTAGTGTTAAGTTTTAATACTTAAATTATGTGAAAATTAACTAATAAGACGTATTTTATATTTTTAATGTTATGCAATTTAATTATCTTTAATAAATCGTAATAATAATAATTATTTTTTTTATTTTTAAAGACATTAATATGTCATATCGATTGTCCTCATGACGACAATTGTAACTAAAAATAAATATGTTCACACTTTGCAACCAGTCGCAACAGTGAGGTATAAAACTACTCCATAACAAAATTAAATATACCATGAACGCCCTAAAGTTGTGCAAAAACATTAAATTTACATAATAAGGATATTACTAAAATGGATGTTGTCACAGATGTTACTCAACTGGTCAAGGTGATGGTGTTTACAACTAACAACTAACGTAAAATATTGAGACATTAATTTATACTGTTGTATTTTTCATAAAGAATATCAAAGTTGGCTCAGAATACAGAACAAAGCTGCAAAAAGCTGGGTGAAGTAATAATAGATTGAAACTAAATAACAAAAAGAAAAAATATAGTATTTGGTATATACCTTTATTAACACAACTATTGACTGTGACATGACTTCGAATCTATACATAAATAGTTGAGATTTAAGAGCACTTTAGGATGGAATCATCTTATCCCAGATTGTAATTGAAATAATAAACATTCAGTTTGAAATAGTCATTGAGCTAAAAAAACAACCTGAGATTCATGTTTGGAGATTCAACAGTAGGACTTTAAAGTGATAGTACTTTTGTGGTGCCAAACCAATTATGGTAATCTTTGACCCTTATTTTCATCACATTGTGTTTTCATACGGTTAACACTTATAACTAATAATATTCTTACACTAAGTAAACAGTGCCAAGAATGTCTGAGGAGTGATTTCATTTATATACGCTAGTGCAATTTTAGTTTCCCATTGAGTAGATAGATAGATAATGTATTACAAGAAATCGCACCTCCTAAGACCAAAATTGCACTCAAATTATCCATAGCTTTAATTTTTTATAATATCAATTCTTTTACATATAAATTTTCTTTAACATTTTTTCAACATGCATTCATTTAAAAAAATTATAATTCAAAATGGAAAACAATAGCTGCATAATATACACATAAAATAAAATTTTTACTTCTTACGTAAAATGAAAATAAAAATACTGTGTTAGTGAGAGATAAATGCCAAAATATAAACAAAATAAAAAATTTACAAAACTACAATATCAAGTGGCTTATAAAACTATATTATACCCTATAAATTCGAGTAGTACAAAGTCCGGCCACCCACAAAATTTAGTAATCACGAAATATGTTTAAAAAATCTACATCCAGGAACCCTGTTACATCAATTAGTTGTAGTTTGTTTAACAGAATAGCTGAAAAAGTGCACACGAAATGAAACAAAAACTAAAAATTCGATCTCTACACAACTAAAAACTTCAAGTACACAAAGAAATTCGTAATGAATTTGAACATTAAACTTATATTACGTGGTGCACTTAGCATGATAAATATTTAGAGAGTGTGATAGTTTCTTTCAGTCTGGTTTTTGTAGTATTTGAAGCCCATAAAACCAATGGCGAGGAGACCCAGAGATAGGATGATGCCACCCATGAAGCTGGGCCCGTCAAACCTGAAACAGAGATTTTCTGTTATTATAGGAGGCTGCAACAATAGGCAACACACTTGCCAATAGCTTAACTCGTTAGTGATGAAGTAATAGGCCATCCTAAATCAATTGCTGGTGCTTGCTTTTATGCTTCCAGGCAACAATGTAGTTGCTTTTGGTTATTGCAAAATAAATAGTTTATATACACGTAATATTATAATAATTTAATTAATGTATAACATTGTATACCGAAAGGCGATACAAAAACATTTGTTTTTGAGAAAGAAAGAAAATAATGTCAATTGTTTTTCGTTAAGCTATTACACGAATCCGTACGAGAGTAGTACGTTAACCTAGTCACTAGACTAGGTCAGAAGAATGAAATAGATTCTTACTCGAAGGAGAGATTCATGTGATAATAAGTAAATGTAAAGTTTGGCCATAGTCCATACCGCACCGCATATTGTGATGTATATCAGAATTAATAAAATAAAAAGCTCACCCTCTAGATTGAACAATATGTGTATCTTCATCTTTAGGAGTTACATTCGTCTTGGGATCTTCAGTCTTCGACGCATCAGTTGATTTAGGTGTTACTGGAGCTGGCGTCGAAGTCATGTTCTTAGATGCCATCTCTGTTGGCTTTGTCTCATTGTGTGCCATTGGTTTTACTTCTGTGTTGATGTTAGCTGGAGTTCCCGTTGGTTCAACTTTTGCCCCCTCCGTCGTCTTTGCTTTAGCTTGTTCTTCCTTCTTTTCACTTGTCTTGTTAATGTCAGTTGTTGCTATCGTATTTGGTTTTTGGGTTTCTGTGTGTGGTGTTTCTGGTTGGGGAGATTCAGGGGCGGATTGTTTAGGGGTGGCCTGTGTAACGGGTGTAACTGGCGTTTGGGTTGAAGCTACTGTAGTCTGAACTGGAGGCATTGGTGTCTGCTCATTAGGTTTTTCAACCTTAGCATCACCGAGTTTAGCTGCATGGCTTGCTGGTACTGTAATGAAAGGATAGACATTTATAAGATGATGGTATTTATTACAAACATAATGTTAATTTCACAAGTTCTTGTACCCATAGTTTTAAACTTCAATATTTATTGAGTAGCCAAGCCCTTTTTTATCTGCATGTTATGATAATGATTACAATATTTTAAGTAGGCAAAAACAGTTCCATTAGTAGTTAGTATTTGTAGTCCACAGGCTAAGATATTCAAGTCGTCTTGTTTTTATTGGTTTCAATACTTAATGCACATACTTAAAAAAAGTTTAAAAATAGATGTTTTTATGTTTAATGCTACATAGTATAGTGGTTCTTGTATGAGATAAAAAATATTTAGAAATAAAAACATGATTAAGAATAAGCTCTGTAAGGCTTAACACGCATTAAGATTTTACACCGCGCGATTTTTTTTCTGACGATTTTTAAATCGCGTACTGAATCATAATCAACACGATTTTTTTTTCAAGTACGTGCAGCTTCATACAATTTTCATACCTCACAGAATTTTGCGGAAAAAATCGCGCAGTGAAAAATCGTAATGCATGTTAAGCGTAAGTAAGTAAAGAAACAAAAGAGCGAATGGAGTATGATCATCGCGTGATTTGCATAGATAATCACACTCTTCAACCCATTAATGGGTCAATACTGGGCACGGTGTCTCGAGAAATCCTCTGGAGAGAAACAAAATAGGGTGTAATGGATCTAAAATAAAACCAATAATAACGTGGAACACCAACCGTAATGCGAGATTTGTTGGCGTATATTGGTGACCCTAGTTGGGTCTGACGGACTCAATTTCTGATATAGATATTGATTTAAATAACCAGTTCTCGCCTCGCTATCAGCTTAGTAATGTTAATTGAATCTGGCGAGGTCCTACCTACCTAACCTACTATGTAAATTATTGATAGAATAATCATGCTTCCTTCTCGTCCGAGGTGGGCGTAAAGCGGCGTAAACCTACACTATTTTCTTATACTTTTTATTGATGCTAAAATTACAAACTTCATGGAGGAAAAAAGATCCGAACTAACTAACATTTAATATCGTAAAAAGTGCATAGAAGCTGGTAGGTAGGTTTGTATAACCGGTTATAGCAAAGGCAAGAGACATTAGTAGGTACAGAATTTAAATGCTGTTAACAAAGTTAATTTGTGGTGTGGCTATTTAACCAGTATGTAATACAGCGCCGTGCTAAGTGGCGCTCATTATAGGTAATTTATCTAAAAATTAAGGCAACTCTACTTATCTATCTATACATATATACAGGTTGAATTTTCCAATTGTGCGTGGAGGGCCAAATCCGAAACTATGAGGAATATCGAAAAATGGTCAAAGGAGTCTCGGGGCCGATTCTAATCTATAATAGACTATAATAAAACTCAAAGTGTCCGTTTGTCTGTCCGGGCATCACATAAAAACCCTAGAATGGATTTCGATGAAAATTGGTAAAGTTGTTACTGATACCCTGGGTCATATTTTAGACAACTTTTCGTTCTGGATAATTAAAATGTTTCCCGGGAAAATAGGATAAATTTTTGAATAAGTTAAAACATAATTTCCGTATGCAAAGCTGCGGGCAACACTACATAAAACTGCATCATTACATTTTTGAAAAATCAATATTTCTAGCCAGGAATCGAACCCGTTGATTTGGAAAAACACATCCTGTGTTATTACACCGTATTATTCGATAGTGTCGCTAACAAGGATCAAATTCTGGGAAGTAATGACATATGGAAAACTTAAGGAAAGAGCAAATTTTTTACAAAAAAAAAACGTTTAAAATCAGTCATTTTGTTTTTAGACAGTGTTTTGTTTTTGTGAAATTGTGATAACGTTTTTAGCCTATACACCTTTGGTACCTATTTACGGTTATTATGTCCTGCATAGAACATTCTGGCGAACCATAATAACCAGGATAAGGAGTCCAATGCCGCCGTCAGATCCATTCGTAGCTACGACACGTCTTAACTAATCAATGGCAACCGATGCTGAATGACCCCAATTGAAGGGACCCAATTGCATAAACTAAGCTACATTGAAGAGAGATTAGATAGTTTCGTGGAGAAGTAGGGAAAGCTAAGCCTTAATGACAAATTAAAGACTTCAATGAAGTTTTAATAATATTAAAATGATTTACAATGGTGTTTCATTAATTGTTTCTTTTGTACTTCACCAGTCCCGGATTTGTGAATAGGCCGTATAGGCCGCGGCCTAGGGGCGGCAGCGTCCTAAGGGCGGCAGATTTCAGAAGATGATATTATAGATGATTTTGCTATTAAAAAGTGCCATAGAAACTTGTAATTCTTGTATTTGTACGCACTTTCTTAGTGACTAATTTAGTGCCTTCCTTACTATGAATGGAAAATTATTATTTTAGAAAGGTACATGGGGCGGCGGAAATAAATTGGCCTACACTGATAAAAAATATAAATCTGGCACTGTACTTCACATACATTTATTGTGGATATTTGATGACAAGACGCAAATGTTCATCATCAATCTAAATTGTTCAATAACAATTTAGAGTTAAGTCGCAGGGTGGACTTATTCTAGCCCCAGTAAGGGAAAGGGTAGAGAACTGTTTAGCGTTTCCCACTTTTTTCCTGTGGGATATGCGTAGATATATTTATTATAACACTAAAACTTTTAAATCGCAGAATGATTTTTTTTATTTCAAAATTATACTT
>OZ010693.1:3825192-3967391 GCA_963932265.1 Thymelicus lineola | reverse complement strand
AAATATTTGTATGTTTTAAGTTCCGTGTATACATATTAAGTAATTAAATAGATAGCTAAATTTTATGTGAATAATTTTTAGTGCATGTTCAAACGTAATAATTTAGTAAAGCTCTTTAGTTCATACAATTTTTCACAACCTACTTAATTACTTAAGCATTGAAGGCGATAATGGAAGCAGATCCAACTCGATCTATGGCTGAGCTTGCTGTGGGCTTTGGAGTTAATGTCAAAACAACATTGAAACACTTGCATCAAATCAGAAAGATAAAAAGCTTGGGGGTGCAACAAGAACTAATGATGAAACACACATAAAGCTATCATAGCGCTAGGCCCCTCATTTCACCGATTAGTATAAAGCTTAGATTAGAATAAAGCTTAATGTGATTCTTAAAAAAAGTTAAATTGCATAAAAAAAAATTTAAGAGCATCGAAGATCTTACCAAAGGTATAATCCATTTGGATTCCAGCTATTACCTACTATTATTATTTACTATTTAGTAAATAAATAGCTGTGGAACTTCTATTTCATTATTTATTAACTTTTAAAATAATGTAAAATCTACTACTATAATAAAACTCAAAGTGTCTGCCTGTCTGTTTGTCTGTCCGGGCATCACATAAAAACCCTTGAACGGATTTCGATGAAAATTGGTAAAGTTGTTACTGATACCCTGGGTCATATTTTAGACAACTTTTCATCCCGGAAAATTAAAAGGCTTCCTGGGAAAACAGGATAAAAGTTTGAATAAGTAAAAACATAATTTCTGTATGCAAGGCTGTGGGCAACAGCTAGTAACAATAATATCAAACTATTAAAATGTAGGCATGCCTTTACTTTAACTGCACCATTAAATATATTAAAGACCTGGTTAGTTACAACCTGTTTCCAATTTCACAATAAGCATTATATATGGATTACTAATTCAAATAACCAGTTTGTTTCTCTATTTATAGCAGATTTTGTTGGTGTTTAGTTATTTATTATGAAAAGGTTATGCAATTGTTTAAATAAATTACTCTAATATGGATCTTACGCCCCAACTCAGAGTCACTTAATGATAATTTAAATCGCTCCTTAGTACAGAATCACAAAAAGGAGAACCCCAGTTTCCATAGAAACTCAGGCCTAAGTAGACAAGACTGGAAATTGGCTGTTAATTAGATTATTGCAAAAAGTTCAATTTCTCCAATATTCACGGCTGCCAGCAATGGCCAACTAAGGAAATCCTAGAATGAATCACCTTAATTATAGGTTATGATTATGTCATACTCGTGTCACAGTGCTATTTAATATGTATGTTACACTTACGTTGGCGGGTGTCTATTATAATATCTACTACTTCAATGGTTTTCACCCAAAACGAATGTCATAAAAAGGTTGTATAATAAAAGCTATTGCATATTTCAAGAGATTTTATTAGTTATCATTATAATATATTAATATTTCGTGTAGTTGTGCAGGAGGCGTTATATTTCATTAGTACCTTGCCCAATCAAGATACCATAATATACTCATTGTAAGTATGGCCACAGCAACTTCCTGATCTTCTAAAGATGTATAGGGTACGTTATCCAGTGTTCAGGACTTATTCTGAACCTTTGTCAGTCACAAAACAGGCGATTAAGGAGTCCATATTCATATAGTATTGGTTTGCAAGAAATTGTAGCGAAACTGCGAAACACATTCACCAAAACACAAGTACGAAAGCGAATATAATAGAAAATTAAAATCACTGTGTACGTGTCGATGAGTTTCAATAGTAAATAGGACTCCAAATACGCTGAAAATATTTGATAGTAAAAATATACAAGAACACGCGTAGAAAGATGAAAGATCGATGACAAATATGACAATACAGTGGTGTTATTTATAAATACTATGGTTACCAAAATGACATTATTAGGGATTACATCATCATTGTTGTCAATCGATTAATCGATGTCAAAATATTCGAAATGTAATTTAATAAAATTAGCGTAACGATTGAATGGTAATTATAATATATTACATAGTTTTGATTTATATGGAATACGAAAATATGTAAAAAATAAATTAATATTATAATTATAATCACTAAATAATACATAAAATATATTATTATGTTCCATCAATCGATCATTATCAATCGATTCAATCGATTATAAAATCGTATGTAATGAGGTAAATACTGTGAAAAATTTTTCGCATTATTTTGT
Source organism: Thymelicus lineola (assembly GCA_963932265.1). Lineage (NCBI taxonomy): Eukaryota > Metazoa > Arthropoda > Insecta > Lepidoptera > Hesperiidae > Thymelicus > Thymelicus lineola. Next base: position 3,965,193 of record OZ010693.1, on the reverse strand, counting down.
TCATTTGGCAAGAGCAGCTGAAGCTAAGATTTAAATATGTTTATCTTATAAATAAGACGAATTTTTTGGTATATAGTTTACTCTTGTCTAGTCCGATGTTCTAGCACAGATTACATATGGTTCGGGGCCGAAAATTGGGGATCGCCTTTACTCTCAAAGTCAGTTTAAAGACAGTTAAAGTGAAGTATACAAATATCTTTACTTAATTATTTAATGTTGATTAACATTGAAGTTTTTGAATGTCAAGTCAAATCAACCACTCATCATGGACATTGACAGTTCGCAGTACTGCCATAAATAAAATGGTGTAACCTCTTTATTTTATTTTAAAGAAAAAAGCTATTTTGCAATGTTTTTAAGTAAGAAAAACAATAAACAATTTTCTTGTTATTATATCAGAATAAATCATAGTTCTAAAAGCATTAAAATAAATATCTTTAATTTACTATCAACATATTTTACATGTGGCTACACAAACACTCCATCGATATTATTATTGATAAGGTTATTTGACGTTGGACCGCACTAAGGTCACTTAAAGTTGACAATATGACTCTGAGATGAACCGATACTTAATATATTTATTGTCAATTAGTTGTGGACTTCTTACGACTAAATAAACAAACCTTTCTGAGTTGGGGCGTTAGACATCATTCTCAATTGTTGGATGTCTTGCCTGACAATTCCTACCATAACCATGTTGGTAAGGGGCAGAGCATAAAATTTTAAGCCAATAGAGCTTCCAATGTACTTTTGGGCCTGACAGCCGGCAATGAATGCCTATATAACTTTCATTCTTAAAAAAAGATGGTACCTAAAATTTTTCAGTGACACTTATGAAAATTAATCAGTCATATTGTATTTTATTTTTATTTTATTTTTATTAGGGTAACCAACAAGACAATTACATTATGATTACAACCAAGTCATGGGTAGACTTAAAACTTAATGTAGTCTTAATTATAGGTTACCACGGCATGCATCAATAGTATCAATCAATATTGTAGGAAATAAAACTTCTGTTTACTTTCTTCTTCTTCTTCATTATTTCCTCATGACCGAGGGTCGTAGTCATCATAAGTTTACTTTAACTGTTCATAAATATAATTAAGTCACATTGTGCAATAGCATCCTACACCTAGTAATTATAAGAAACTCAATAGATGTAAGCAACAATAACAGAATAATCAACATAGAGTTTAACATAATCATAGGTAGAGAAATCACACCAGTTTTTGTTGTAGATATTAACAAGCCTCACTTAAGGGAAATGGCAGCAGCATTTGTTGCAGATATTAACAAGCAGAGACTTGGTAATTTGATGGGGAAACAACAATATTTGATTGAATAAATCATTCAAAGTGGAGGAATAATAAATCACAAACTATGATAATTTATTTATTCAAGCTTGGTGAAAAATATATTTGCAGTTTGCATTATTATTATTAAATACAAAAATAACCATGACACAAAGTGTGCCTTTATGAATAGTTCAGATAACGTATCTGCAGTGTGCGTAAATAAAATTACTACCTACTATTTGTACACAAAGTATCTTTTATACTTTTGATGGCAGTAAGTACAAGGACCTTTTATTGAAAATGTAATAGACTGTGTATTATAAATGCCATTTTTTTATCAAAGTGATGAAACTAATGACTATGATGTTAGTAGGTATGATGACGATAGTAGACGTTATAAATTGCCTTTCAAAGAAAGCAAGCTAGGTAGTCAGCTAACAAATACATACAGTATTTATTATTGCTTTTATTAAAGTCAAAACATGTACATGTAAATGCTCATTTAAATAACAAATCGAACATCGCGGATAAGTAGAAATTCCGTTACCAAAACCATCATCCTCGTTTCAAGAAAATAACTGTACAGGGAAAAACCGCTAGGAAACTATTTTATTCATAAAATAAAACAAGGTAGGTACACATACATCAAATTAATCGTGTAATTTAACAAAACTTAGATAACTCGGATGGATATATGTACTATCTCACAACCAGTTTGCGTTATTGAAGGCATTTTAGAAGTTGTACACAATGTGACGAAAAATTCCAATAGAACGCAATAGTGAATGATAGCAGATTGTTCTGGTAAACTTACCCTCGGGTTCTGTTGGCTTGCTGAGACACAACGCCAGCGACAGCAAACATAAAAATATAACTTGCTTCATTTTGCTACAATTACTTCGTCTACAAACTTATTGTTGTAAAATAGTCTTCCAAATTTTTTCAACTCGCAAGATGAAGAAAGCTGCGAAAGCGAACGCGGAACGAGAAAAGAAAAACCAGTCTAGCCTAGTGATGGCCAACTCGACTTACTAACTCGGGTTAACTCGAGTTGTGCTTAGTTCGAGTTAACTCGAGTCAGATTACTAATGACTCGAGTTGAATCTCGTGTTCGGGCTGGCGGTAAATGAACGAATCAAGCGAAAGAGCGAGAGTACGATTTGTTCGTTGGATGCGCGCATGGATATTATTACAGTGTTGCCAACCCTAATCTAGATAAAAACTGTAAAGAAGCTTTCAAAAAGCTGTAAAAACTGTAAAATTCTACTTAGAGAACTGTAAATCTACAGCTTTTCTTAAAAACAACGTAAAATAGTAACAAAATTATACTTGTATTAGTAAATCAACTTTAAATCTTAAAAAATCTACACAATTTCTACTAAAACTGCCTCGTTTTCAATTTGCACATACCTACTCTTGATTTTCAGTTTCATCTTTAATTTTAAAATCGTACATATTTTTATAAAATCTCTTTAAATGGTCATCGGTACTCGGTAGCATTGAACTCATAATAATTTTTAATTTCTGACTTTGTTTTTAAAGTGTTTTTTATGGTGGTGGTTGACTATTTATTCCTTAGTTTGGGTACGCAGCAAATAAAATAGATGGCGCTAGTATTATAAAGAAAAACACTGTAGATTTGGAGGTTTAAACTAAAAACTATGAAGATCACCAGCTGATTAGTGATCGTCAATACGGTTTCCACCACGGCAGATCAGCTGGCGATCTTTTAGTATACTTTACTCATTGCTGGGCAGAAGCAATCGAGAGCAAGGGAGAAGCATTGGCTGTAAGTTTGGATGTTGCGAAGGCCTTCGATAGGGTGTGGCATAAGGCATTACTGTCTAAGCTGCCTTCCTACGGAGTACCCGAGAAATTGTGCAAATGGATTGCCAGTTTTTTATCGGAGTGGAGAATCAAGGTCGTCGTTGACGGAACATGCTCGGTTACGAAGCCCATAAATGCTGGCGTCCCACAAGGCTCTGTACTTTCACCCACATTGTTCATCATGCATATCAATGATATGCTGGACATCGGTGATATTCATTGCTATGCTGATGACAGTACCGGTGACGCCCATTATACAGGCCAAGCAAATCTTTCGCGGGTGCAGATTGAGGAGAGGAGGATAAAACTTGTGGCTGAAGTCGAGACATCTCTGGAGCGGGTCTCGGAATGGGGCAGACTAAATTTAGTCCATTTCAACCCCGAAAAGACACAAGTTTGCGCGTTAACCGCTAAAAAACCCCATTTGTCATAGCAACAAGTTCCAGAACATTCCTCTTAACATCTCTAAAAGCATTGGGATCCTTGGTGTCGACATTTCGAATGAAGTTCAGTTTCGGGAGCACTTGGTTAGTAAAGCCAAACTAGCCGCAAAGAAATTGGGAGTGCTCAATAGAGCTAAGCAGTACTTCACGCCTAAGTACAGGTTGATGCTCTATAAGGCGCAAATTCGACCATACATGGAGTCTATTCGACGATCCCAAGCTTACAGACGGATTAGAATCGCTTGAGTTGAGGAGAAATGTAGGCTCTCTCTGCGTATTCTACCGTCTGTACAATGGGGAATGTTCTGAAGAACTGTTTGGCTTACTACCTGCAGTTAATTTTCGTCACCGCACATCACGTACCAGGTTCCATCAACACTATCTGGATACCTGGCGTTCGTCCACAGTCCGGTTCTCACGTCATTTTCTACCTCGCACGTGTAAACTGTGGAACAAACTACATGCATCGGTGTTCCCCCTAAGCTATGATTTGGGGTCCTTCAAGAAGCGGGTGACGCCCCTGGTGTTGCTAATGTCCATGGGTGGCGGTGATCACTTACCATCAGGTGACCCGTCTGCTCGTTTGCCTGCTCAAAGCATAAAAAAAAGTTAACGAAAAAACTGTAAATCTACAGTTTAAACTGTAGAGTTGGCATTTGGCAACTCTGGATATATAGATATATCTATACTAATATTATAAAGAGGAAAGATTTGATTGTTTGCATTGAATAGGCTCCGAAACTACCGAACCGATTTGAAAAATTCTTTCACTGTTGGGAAGCTACACTATCCCCGGGTGTCATAAGCTATATTATATAATTTTTTTTTTTTCACTATTTTTCCCGAAGCGAAGCGAGGGCAATTTCCTAGTAAGTTATATAAGTCTATCTGGATCACTGACTTTGTAGATGTACCTGTGGACCATAGATATATGAATTATATAGACGCGGCCTAATTTCATATAGATATTTAGATAAGGAATAGTTTAAAAGACGAAATAATAAACATAATGGCGTCCTTGTCTAACGTATGAAATAAAAACAATCCAACTCTACAACACTTTTGTTCAACATCTCAATCAAGTAAACGAAATAATAAAGCAAATAGACCATTATGATTAGAAACTCTATAATCGTAAGATAAAATATGTTTAAATTATGTAAATAGCAAGTTTTGAGCAAAGTTGATATTTTTGAGTTTTGTTTTAGCCTATAACTAGCAAGTTTTAATCAAATTAATTTACAAAATTCCAAAAAATTCATGTCTCGAGAGTTGGATGGAAGATCAAATATGTAAAAAAATAATTTGTAACAAATCATATACTCAGTTTCTTCCTGCTAACTCGAGTTGTGTAACTCGAGTTCAATTCGAGTTACCTGAATTTCAACTCGAGTTTACTCGAGTCGTGTTTTTTCCGAGTTGGCACATCACTAGTCTAGCCAATCCACAGAACACTATTATGTATGGGCCAATCACGGCAATCACCAATCACCATAGAAAAATCCATAGATAATGTTGAGTATAACCATAGCGAATTCGTCTAGGCGATGACCATAGATCAAAGTAACAGTGATAGTTCTTCTTAGTAGTCTGTGACAGTGATTAAAGACGTACTCTGTGCAAACTGCAAAGTAATGCAGCGACACGAGCACGAGTAGTAATTTTTTTGTTACCAAACGATAGTATTAAATAATAATAATATGATCTCATTAAGGTTTTGATAGCAAAAAATGCAACGGATCTATCACTTACGGAATTGTATGTACCTGGGGGTAAATTTGCCAGTCACAAAAAATAAATTCCGATCTATAAAATATTTACTTTACTACATTTATAATTTTTTTTATTTTAAAAACCGCTTTTATATGGCTTTTATACATATTTTTACATAAGGTCCCAAGTATTACATAACATTATTTTAAGTAATTTATATAAAAATTTGAATAACACACCCGAAACATCATTACCATTTGCTGGGAAATTTCTGATATTGATATTCCAAAATATTTTTTGAAAAACCTGCCTTACACATTGCGTGTTTAATTTTATATTTTGAAATAATATATAATTAGGTACATTATAACATATAATATGGAATCAGCACAGCAGAACTAGTAAAAAACATCAATTAATATTTTGTCACGAAAATTCGTCAACTCCATGTCAGTACCGTAAAATGTTATATTTCTTAAATTTTTTTGGGCTACTCTATAAAGCACCCCTCGTTTCTTTTTGTCTAGTCCATTGTAAAAAGTGAAACAGGCCAATTTTTTACTGCTTCATGGAGAAACAACTTTTATTTATGAAAAACAACGACGTTCAATACTTTGTCCCGATTTTGAATCAACGCCATTTACTGGATTTACAAGATAAATATAAATCATACATTTATTTTATTACACCACAAGTATGTGTAATAGGAACATGATTTTCAATTGCACAAAGAGTTCTTAAAGTAATGATTATTAAAATGAATTTTAAGCAAAAAAAATATCATGCATCATTCCCATTTGTTTTTTGTAAATGGAAATGATTTTGTGTGAATGGTAATGACGAGTGGAGATTTTAAAATCAATTTTGATTGTGTGATGCTGTAAGGCCGACCTTACACCAGTAAGTTTTACTTACGTAATTAACTTACGGTAAACTTTCAAATGTAAACTCCCTTTGTGAGTAGCTTATCGTAATTTTTTACTACTTACGTAAGTTGGAAAATTACAAGTCTAAATGCGTTTGAGTTTGCTTACGGAAGCGTCTCACAACTTATCGAAACAAATTGATAAGTTGAGAACTTACGAATTAGGGGGGACACTTGACTCTAACCAAAATTAGCACTTTAAAGCCAAATATTTAGTAAATGGACCCTTGATTCTAAAAAAGGTCTTAGAAGATCCATAATATTTTTGTAAGACCAATTCAACAATACCCCATACTACAGGTACGTGACAAATAAAAAATTCCTCAGGTTACCTTTAGGGGAGATACCCTGAAAAAAAAATGTTTTTAAACACTTTATTCTACGATTCTGGACTTCTGGAGTTTTAATAAATACCTATTACAGCTTTGTAGGACGGATAGACGGACGGACCTAGAACCCTAAAAATGAGTATTTTTTCAGCCAAGGTTTTACCCAAATTTTGTCTTTTAGACCAGGGTAGAAGCCTTTAAAAATAATGAAAAGTGAAAAAAAATTATAATAGAATGAAACCTATTGCAAAAGGAAGAGAATATAACAAAAAATAAAGGAAAAATAATTTACGGGCGATCTGAGGTCGGGAAGTGGGGGGGAGGGGGGGTTTAAGGGTAAAAAACGGTTTATCTCAATTTCCAGCAAAACTATAAGTCCTATGGAAAAAAGTTAAATGGCAAAGTTATAGGTAATAAAAAGGTCTACAATTTTTGTATTTACACTTTTTTCACATAACCTCAAAATTTATGTGAAAAATTCAAAAAACCAAGTTTTTGGTTTTTTATTTTTATCTTTTACAAAAATTTTTTTTTTTAACGAAATTTTGTGAAAACTTACCTTTCTATGTCCCAAACATACTGTAATTTTTTTGATTTAAAATATTTATTTTTTCACCTTATTTTGACTTAATATCGAAAAATCACCCTAATTTTCAATCGAAAATTCACCTGTCAAAATATCCGCTTTTTTAAAAAAATCTGTGAGCTTTTTATTTGCTAAAATCTCTACTTTCTGATGGTATAAAAAAGATATACACTACTATGGTAAATTTTCTCAGAAAATGCAATGAAACGACAACTATTTTTGCATGTTTCTTGCAATCTTTATGGATTTGTAATTTTTTTGCTTATTAATTTATTAATTTAACATGGATTTTGACGTTTTTCGATTAATTAAAGTGTAAATTTTAATAAATGGCTCAAAATTGTACATAAATATTAAAAATATATATTTAAAAACTCGAACTCGAATAATTTTTGTGAAAATAGTTGTCGTTTCATTGCATTTTCTGAGAAAATTTAACATGGCAGTGTATATTTTTTATATACCATCAGAAAGTAGAGATTTTAGCAAATAAAAAGCTCACAGATTTTTTTAAAAAAGCGGATATTTTGACAGGTGAATTTTCGATTGAAAATTAGGGTGATTTTTCGATATTAAGTCAAAATAAGGTGAAAAAATAAATATTTTAAATCAAAAAAAAATACAGTATGTTTGGGACATAGAAAGGTAAGTTTTCACAAAATTTCGTTAAAAAAAAAATTTTTTTGTAAAAGATAAAAATAAAAAACCAAAAACTTGGTTTTTTGAATTTTTCACATAAATTTTGAGGTTATGTGAAAAAAGTGTAAATACAAAAATTGTAGACCTTTTTATTACCTATAACTTTGCCATTTAACTTTTTTCCATAGGACTTATAGTTTTGCTGGAAATTGAGATAAACCGTTTTTTACCCTTAAACCCCCCCTCCCCCCCACTTCCCGACCTCAGATCGCCCGTAAATTATTTTTCCTTTATTTTTTGTTATATTCTCTTCCTTTTGCAATAGGTTTCATCCTATTATAATTTTTTTTGTTTTCAAAAATTATCGACCCTGGACTATTTGCTTTCGTCTTTTAGTTAAAATTATAATTATTATAGGCAACAGCTGCTTGAACTTGACGACAAGAAGGCATTTTCGATTACCATTTCTGTAAGTAGGTGTAAATGTCTTGTAATAATTTACGTACGTAAAAACTCACAAAACTTACGTAAGCATTATTTACTGTAAGTTTATTAATATGTGTAAATACAGCCGGAAGTTGCTTACGTAAATCTTACGTAAAGGTGAAATCTAGGTGTAAGGTCGGCCTAATGTGATCTAGCAATTTATTTTTCAACGATTAATTTTTGATATGTGTGTTGTAAATTAAATTTGAATATCATTATAACTTTTATTATTTCTGCATGGGGTTCACCTGGATAGCTACCACCCTTGAGCATGAGTCAGCCACCAAACGACTCGTCGTGTTCTGGCTGGGGGCTTGAGAGCCAATTCTTTCTTTCTTTTTCTTCTCTCTTTCTTGGCCGGCAACGCATCAGTGATGCCTTAGGTGTTGCTGATGTACATGGGCGACGATAGCCACTTACCATCAGGTGGATCGTCAGCTCGTTTGCCGGCTATTTCCATAAAAAAGAGCTACAAGTTGTTGGTAAAGAACCTACAATTTTTTTTAATTTTGCTATATCTTTTTAGTAAAATAAATTAGAAACGAAAATTTAATGCAAATATAGGCAAAAACCGTTTAGGGAAACAAAAAATTGCTAGACGTAGGAGATACACCAAAATCAGAGGCGATCGTGCATTGTATGAAGAGGAGAACAAAGAAAGAGATAAGAATAAAAGTATTGAAGAAAATAAAATAAAGAAAAGTTTCTCCAGAAAAAATCTCTGAAGAGAAAAATAAATTAAAGTCTCTTCGCAACAAAGATAAAAAAACACGAAGCTACCAAAATAATAGGCAAACATAGGAATAGATAAATAGTAAGCATATAATTACTAAACCAGTGGTTCTTGAATCGTGAGATAAGAAAAAAAATTAATGAAATGAAATGAAATAATCTTTTATTCATGTCGATATCACTGATACACATATGAACGTCATTTTTTATCTATCAGCTTTTTGAAACGGTGCTTTTTCATAAAGAAGAAAAGCCGTAAAGAAACTCCTCAGCACGTCTTTTAAAATAATGAAGAATTACACAAGATGAACTGACGCGGAACTGGATCATATTTGAGGCATATTTGTCAATAATATATTCATTTATACTATAGTATCCTTTGCCTACTAGCTGGGATTTCAGAGATCTCTTAAATATTTGAATAAGCAAATCACGTATTGACTTAGGTAATTTAATGTAAAAACGTACACAGAGCCCCTTGAAAAACGTTGTAAGTACTCTATGTAGGCGAAATTAATCCGTAACCAAAAATATGTCATTTTAAGTTAGATGATTTTGCGTATCACTATTCTGCTTGAACCAACCTCTATTGTTTTTTATAAATAAAATATAACTGTAAATAAATTGAGATGCTACTGTTAATATGTCTATTTCTTTAAATCTCTCGCGCAGATGGTGGCGTAATTTTAATTTATAGATAGTTCTGATTGCCCTTTTCTGCATTAGAAATATAGCTTCAATGTCAGCCACTGAACCCTACGTCAATAATATTAATATACTATACTGTAAATTCCGCTGTATTTTGATGTATCTACCTGGGTGGTTAAAGTTTTGAAATGACCTAGAATGAAAGTTATATTTTTTACAAAATCAGTCTTTCGTAGTTAAGTGAAAAGAGGGAAATCTTTGACATTTTCCCGTCGCGTCGTCATAATTATTGTGAGAACGAGCGAGGTCGACCCTTCCTTAACGTTGTAACCTTTCCATTATAACTTGTGAAACTAAGTTTCAAAGAAAACAAGATATCTTTATGTTAATTTTTTCTGGGTCCATGAAAAATAATAACACCTTAACTTTATTAACGCGTGCCTTTGCACTCGGGGACATTTTTTATTATAATACAAATACAGGCTAATACATATAAATATTTCTGTTGGTGTGTCTGTCGCGTAATTCTGAATGACTTATCAGCAACAGGACTTTAAATGTTATTTTGTCGGATATTTACAAAAAAAAACAGTAATGCTTATTTTTTATATCTATAAAAAAAACAACGATAAAATACGTATCGGATTATGCAAAATGAGGGTTCCGTAGGCACCCTGCCGTATGAGTAATGGGATTCGTAATGTAACTAATGTACAATATAATAATATATTAAGTACGATGGTGGGTAGCAGTATTCTGGGCTGCTTGTTAAATTTTGTTACATTTCTTTTAAATAACCTCAAAGAAACGTAAATTCTCTATCTCATGCATATCTCATGTGCGGCCACGCCATCGCGCCATGGCTAAATCTATAGGAAGGTACTACATCAGCTATGACTAGAGTACAGGCTGTATCCCCACTGGGGACTCCGGAGATTCCCCAGTCACCATCCCTCGCCGGGTTCACTTACATCTAGGACTTTAGTAGCAACAATAATTGTTATAAGGAGCAGGTAATACAAATTGTAGGTAACTAGCTACCTACCTACTCGCCGAAGCTCAGGCTTTCTTTGGATAGTATGAATACATGAGTTTCATGTGATGAATACATGAGATGAATACATTTAACAATTTTGCACACTTTCATAGCCTCATGTCCTGTGGCTCCTCCTTTTTTTAAAGTCGGTTAATATATTTATCCCTGTCTTTCTTAAAAGATTTTGTGACAAATTCATAAATCCTCCTAGCTTTCTAAAGAAAGATGAAAATACTCTGGAAATAATATATCATCTCGTGTGAATCACTTGGGAATACATGAAGCTAAAATTACTTATTGGAGTGCAGTCGGATAGTAAAATAATAGAACTCTCGCCTCATTTGAATCCGAAAACGCGTTGTATTTTGTAGTGAGATTGTCACAAACAGTTTCCAATCCATGTAGCGTTGATTGTTTTGAAAAATGTATCTTGGGTGATATTTTCTGAAATGGAAATGGATATCATTTTAAATTGTGCCGTGTTATTTAAAGAATAAGGTTCATTTTTATTTGGATACTAGTAAAGATATGTCTTTTTACACAACAGCCTTTAAGGTTTTAACGCCCTCTAGTCTCACGTATCCGTGTATCCGACACTACGAATGTTGCAAATGTAAAGCATAAAATTACTATTAAATCGAAGCTGTTAGTGCTGTGGAAGATAAACTTTTATTTGAAATTCGAACACATTGCGGTAACGACATAATTTTTGCAGTAGAAATGTAAGTAGATAAACAATCTTTGCCATTTAATTTGTAAGGCAATAAAACGACAACCGAATTAAATAGATACATAGGATTTTACTGCCTTTATGTACTTATACTTAATTGCTAATAGTTACCTACATTCAATTTGCAGAAAACGGAATAAAACATATTTTCCTCAATTATTTCAAAAGGAATAAAAGACTCCTTAGAACATTTCACAGTGTATTTTCTTCATACCTCACCGTAACACACCCAACTCTACTCTACTTTGGTTACAAGAAGAATGCGTTGAAGAAACGTCTCCACCTACTACGATTAGTCTCATTTTAAGAAGGACAGAGATGATTTTCGTCGTCATTGTCCGGCCGACACTTGTGCATTGTACCCTACTGAACAACCCAATAGAATGAATATTTATTTCACCCAAAGAGGATTTTAAGACGTACCAAATTATAATGATCATAGCGTAAAGTGTTTAACTTAACTTTTTAATGAGGTTATAGAGAGAAATGCATGTTCAATTCTCTTAGACTTTAGTATGACGAAATGCTTTTTGTAATTTTACTTAATATTTTTTTGCTTAAAACTTTCATTTTAAATCCTGAAGGAACTTTATATCCGTAGTAGTTTCCCATCAAGTTATATTAGTTAGATGTGTTCAAATCTCATGCGCTCGTGGGAATATGGCACTTAGTAATTCATTTAGGTCAGTGTTTTCCAAACTTTTTGTTATAAAATAAAATTAAAATATATTTTAAAGAAAATTTCATGCTGTTCCAGTGTGGACTGTTAGTTTCCAACCCCAGTGTCGCAATTTTTCATGTCGCTCGAAGGCCTCCGATATGGCTTAACGACTTTTATTTAACGATAACAACCAGGATCCAGGTCTCCGAAGCCTGGAAGAGATTAAAAAAAATTTGCTACAAGCAGTCACCCATCCAACTACCGACCGAGCTCGGGGCGCCGCGTCATCTATAACCGCTTTAAGCGACCTACACTTTGGAAAACATTTCTCTGGATTATATGCAAATGTACGTTGATAGCATCGCTTTCAACGAAGAGTGGTTCTTCTCTCTTCTTATGGAACGAAATAATATATACCTACTGATACAAATGAATCTTCGTATACAAATGTTACACAGGAGATAAATTTTATAAATATCGTTGATATGTATGCAATAAGCATGTAGGTATGTAAAGTTATAACTTTTTATTAGGACTCATTCTCACTTGGATATTTTTTTTTCCGTATCGTATTTTTTTATTTGTCACGAATGATTCGTATTTTTTAGTGGTACAAATTTTTATGACCATGTTCATGAATCGTAAAATGGTATTTTTATTGATGTTAAATAAACTAGCATTCATTTAATGCATTTATGTCAACACGATAATTTCAATAAAACAGATACAAAACGATGTTTGAAAGGAAAAATTGACTAAGCGACATTGAGCTTACTTTACAGGAGAGCAGTTTAAAGTTGAAAGGAGAACCCCAGTTTCCATAGAAACTCAGGCCTAAGTAGACAAGACTGGAAATTGGCTGTTAATTAGATTATTGCAAAAAGTTCAATTTCTCCAATTTTCACGGCTGCCAGCAATGGCCAACTAAGGAAATCCTAGAACGAATCACCTTAATTATAGGTTATGATTATGTCATACTCGTGTCACAGTGCTATTTAATATGTATGTTACACTTACGTTGCGGGTGTCTATTATAATATCTACTACTTCAATGGTTTTCACCCAAAACGAATGTCATAAAAAGGTTGTATAATAAAAGCTATTGCATATTTCAAGAGATTTTATTAGTTATCATTATAATATATTAATATTTCGTGTAGTTGTGCAGGAGGCGTTATATTTCGTTAGTAGGTACCTTGCCCAATCAAGATACCATAATATACTCATTGTAAGTATGGCCACAGCAACTTCCTGATCTTCTAAAGATGTATAGGGTACGTTATCCAGTGTTCAGGACTTATTCTGAACCTTTGTCAGTCACAAAACAGGCGATTAAGGAGTCCATATTCATATAGTATTGGTTTGCAAGAAATTGTAGCGAAACTGCGAAACACATTCACCAAAACACAAGTACGAAAGCGAATACAATAGAAAATTAAAATCACTGTGTACGTGTCGATGAGTTTCAATAGTAAATAGGACTCCAAATACGCTGAAAATATTTGATAGTAAAATATACAAGAACACGCGTAGAAAGATGAAAGATCGATGACAAATATGACAATACAGTGGTGTTATTTATAAATACTATGGTTACCAAAATGACATTATTAGGGATTACATCATCATTGTTGTCAATCGATTAATCGATGTCAAAATATTCGAAATGTAATTTAATAAAATTAGCGTAACGATTGAATGGTAATTATAATATATTACATAGTTTTGATTTATATGGAATACGAAAATATGTAAAAAATAAATTAATATTATAATTATAATCACTAAATAATACATAAAATATATTATTATGTTCCATCAATCGATCATTATCAATCGATTCAATCGATTATAAAATCGTATGTAATGAGGTAAATACTGTGAAAACTTTTTTGCATTATTTTGTTCATTTGGCAAGAGCAGCTGAATCTAAGATTTAAATATGTTTATCTTATAAATAAGACGAATTTTTTGGTATATAGTTTACTCTTGTCTAGTCCGATGTTCTAGCACAGATTACATATGGTTCGGGGCCGAAAATTGGGGATCGCCTTTTTAGAAATAAGTCAAATGAAAAAAATTTTTTTTTTTTAAACGCTTTTATTTCAATAATGTTTAGTTTATAAAATTAGCTACAAGTTGTGAAAATTTCAAGTCTCTACGTAAAATGTCTAAAGTCTGAAAATCGTTTTTTTTAATTTAACAACAAATAAACAATGAAAATTAGTTTAAAATATGATTTTCGTGTATTGTCATCGGAAATACACATGTCTGCCAAATTTCATCAATTTTCATTAAAGGGAAGTCATTCAAATTAACGTTACAAGATTTGATGCTCCGAAAAATCGTTTTTTTTTCATTTAACAACAAATAAACAATGAAAATTAAATTAAAATATGATTTTCGTGTATTGCCATCGGAAATACACATGTCTGCCAAATTTCATCAATTTTCATTAAAGGGAAGTCATTCAAATTAACGTTACAAGATTTGATGCTCCGAAGTGAAGCTAAATAAAAGCGTTTAAAAATCATATATCTTTTTGTAAACCTCTTACCGACGTTATTCTTACTGTTTTGGAATCCTTATTTTATCATCTATATTGTGGCATATACAACAACTTTTCTAAAAATTCAACTTTAAACTGCTCTCCTGTAAAGTTAGCTCAGTGTCGCTTAGTCAATTTTTCCTTTCAAGCGTCGTATCCTGAAACAGTAATACATATATTGGTACGGTACGCTCGACCGACGTAGAACTAAATGTAATGAAAACTGATAAACTACGTCTTTAGGCTAGGTTCACATGAGCGTGCGAAACGACTAACCGCGCGGTACAAGATCTAACTAAATAATAAAAGTAAATTAGATGAGGCATATAAAAGCAAAAAGGAACTTGCAGTTAGCTGACTATAAAGACATTAAGGTGAAACCTACATATAAATCTCCTTACTTAAGTAAGACTTAAATTGCTCTTAAGATATTTTACTTTGAACGACAAAATTACATTGTTGGAAGAAACCGCAAAACTAAACAATTTTACAGACATTGAATAAAAGCTTATATGGTAAAAAAAGCATTTTTCCATGCCTGAGGAGTTTGTGAGCCTTTTTACTAAAGTATAAAACGTTGTTGCTAAGAAATAACCAAAGGTTAAATATAACAGCTCAGAATATAATAAAACTACGATTATTTTTACGGGTTTTAGTCTTGTTTTATATTTCAGAAATTTTGCTTTAACGCTTTGTTTCTTAGGAACAATACTAAGCTACAGGAAGAAGAAAGAAGAAAATTCCAATTATAGGCCTTCCTATGCTTACCTTAAGCGAACATCTAACTAAACTATATTTAATAATATGTATTATAAAGAGGAAAGTTTAGATTTTTTTGTTTGTTTTGTAATGGATAAACTCAAAAACTACCAGAAAAAAATTCTTTCACTAATATAAAGCTAAATTACTTCTGAGTGACAAGCTATGTTTGATTATCATTAGTAATACATATTTTCATTTTACATAAATATAAAGCATGTTGCAGAACATTTGCCGGGTCAGCTAGTAAAAATAGGAATGTTCAGATTTTCATGAAAATTTTTTCTTATATTGTTTTTTACTTTAAACGCGGTTTAACATTTTATTTAACAGTTTTATTTATTTATTACACTTAATTGCACACCAAATTTACAAAGTTAGAAAAGCTTTACAATGTTAATTACGATTCGCGCACATAAGACGATCTTATCGCTAAACAGCGATTTTTTTATGTATTGTCTTTTTATGCAGGTGGGTTGGTTTATTTATTTATTTTTAATTTACTTCTTTTTAGTAATGATTTTCATGTAGCAGCCGGGACTTGAGATGAATGTTGGCATGTATCACTAATTTTCAATAAGTTCATTATCCAATCACAACGACGGAAAAAGTGCATGAAATTTTCATTCAAAATTCAGTGCATGATATTTATAAAACAATTTTCAGTCTACTCTCACGCTACAACGTACATACGTGTTCATTTGAGTTTTGGCACCATTTATTTTATTTCAAAAGGGTCGATTGAACTAATGTTTTCAATTTTCATGCATCGTATATTTGAATTCTGAATATCACATCTCATAGACACTTTTTTGTTACTCAGAGATATGACAGTAAGATAACCGTTTACCTCAGTACCGCTACCAATAAGAAAAGCTGAAAACATATATTTTCTTTTAACAACTACTTAAAGAAGACTATCTAATTTCCTAATTTGTTATCTGTTTCCTAATATGTCCTTTCCATTTTCCTTTTCGTGGCTATAGATAGATAGATACATTATCTTTGGTCACTGTTATTTTATTAGTATGTTTTATTTAAAAATACTTTATATTTTCTTTACTTCTCTGCTATTAATTTCATAATATCTTTGTTTTACTTCATGTAGTACGCCTGTACTCATTTTCTACTATCTTTCACAATCTACTACTGGGTTGCTTGGAAGAAATCGCTTGAAAGCGTTAAGGTCGTCCATTGTTTTGTGTTCCTTCCTTGTGCTCTTTATGTATTTTACGTTATGTTAAGGTGTCAAACAATAAAGTGTTAAATAAATATAAATACTTTGTGGCCGTCTTCCCAGTAGTAGCATTGTCCGAAATTCATATCTCCACGTTTGATAGTGATTTTAATTTTAAGATTTTGTTTTGTAATGAAAATAATCATTTCCAAAAATATTTAAAATCGAGTGAAATATGAAAATATTATTTTATAAAACTCTATCTACTTAATCTATTTATATAAAACACAAAAAAATGTTTGTACGGATGTCTTAGACTCTGACTGAAACCATCCAACCGATATGCCTCTAAATGGTTTAATTTGAAAGGCAATAATCCGAAGGTGGTTTGAGACTTCTAAAACAATGCAATAAGGCACATTCGGTATTGATTTTCTATTTTTCCCATACAACAATTTGAAGATAATAATGTAAAGATGGCGCATCAACGTCAACGTCAACACAAAAAACTAATCTGTCGTTCTCAACATAAACTTCTTTAGCGTAGCACGCTCGGTATCCACTAGTACCTAATTGTATTATATAATTTTATAAATCGTCTGATGGTAGTGAACGCTGCCTAGATCCTGAAAACCAGGCTCCAAAAAATAAAACATTTAGTAAATTACCTCGTTATCCTGTTTTCCTTATGCATCTGAAAAACGTTCAAAATTGCACGCTTGATGGGAGCAATTTAACCGGAGTAAAAATTGCCACAATTTAACATTGCATATCGTGATTCAACCATATCTCTACAACAATCAAGGCGAACCGTTGTGAATTTTGCAGTTACCGAATTTATAATCTGTACAAATCTGCGAACTATGCGGATTTTCCAGTTCATAAAATGTAAATACGAAATCCAGCCATTAGTGTGGAGAGTGGTTAACCGAAATTACCCGAATGATTGCGGCATCCAGACCAATTATGACGAAAGCTTCCGATTTATTAACTGTTATCTTCCATTATGAATTGCCAGTAAAAACACCATTCACGTTATATTTGTTATCCATTATAAGGGTTTGGATAACCAAACAGTTTTAAATCCCTTAAACTCAAAGGGGGTAAGTGTAATTTTGATGTAGGCGGTTCTTGTTAGTAATCCGCTTAAGCACAGTCTAAAAATAATATTGTTTAATAATAATTTCAATTGCGAAAGCAGATGTCTTATTCATATTGTAAATTATATAGTAATTGCATTCTTACATACACACCACACACACACACACACACGCTCGCACAGACACACATTTTTCATAACAATTTAAGTTGAAGATTACTTATTAATCTGAGTTATGTATAAATTTTCTACGGAAGAGCGGGACATCCTGGCACAGGTAAACTTCTTACTTAAAAGGATGTCCCAACAACGGAACAATGTAATAGTATAACTAATTTTTTCCAATAAATCATTTTCATTTTCATTTCATTTTCATTCTTATCTTATCAAGTTTTTAAAATAAGAGTTGCGTGCTGCATTCTAACTCAAGTCCCAGCGTTAGAGAAACGTTGAATTTACTAGGTTATCACTGCTACTATATCTATATATCTATATATGTATATAAAACACAAAAAAGTTTTGTACGGATTACAGACTCTGAAACCATCCAACCGATATGCCTCAAAGGGGTTACATTTGAAAGGCAATAATCCGAAGGTGGTTTGAGACACCTAAAACAATGCATTAGGCACATTCTGTCCATCGATAAACTCGATTTCCCACTTTACCTCATTGCTTTTCCCATACAAAAATTTGAAGATAATAATGTAAAGATGGCGCATTGATCAACGTCAACCAATGAACTATTACGTCAACACAAAAACACTGATCTGTCATTCTCACATCAGAATTTTTTAGCATGGTGGAACGCGTCGGGTATCCATAGTGTTATAATAAAAGTAATCGATGCCCATCCCAGTGCGTATATTTTCTTCAGTTTCCCGAAGCGAAACAAGGATGGTTACGGTGAAAATTCACTGTATATCTGTATAACCACTCAGTGCAAGGCAAAGAAACCATCGCTTTAACGCGTTAGACGAAAGTAGATACATAAATAAGGATCAGGAAGGACCGACGGCAGAGTAAATGTGGTTCCATCCATTATTATCACAATCTGACTAGAGCCAAGCCGGATTGGCTTTGACGTAGTGCAGGAGCCTATGTACCTACCTATCTATTAATTCGTGACAAAATGATGGTAGATTTGTCTTTAACACTTTATCTGTTTCCTCTTTTTTGGCCGGCAACGCATCGGTTCTGACTCAACATAAATTAATCTTTTATCCAAATATAAATTAGATACACTTTTTCTGAAAAAGTATGTGTATATACTAGCTTTTATCCGCGGCTTTGCGCGCGGTAGAGATCGATGTTTTACAAATCCGGCGGGAACCCTGAACTTTTTCGGGATAAAAATTAGTGTATTTGTTAATCCAGGGTAATAGGCCTCATCTCATCATCCTCATCTCCTCTCTCATATCTCCATTAAAAACAGCCGAATCAGTTAAGTAGTTTTGGCGTGATTGAGGAACAAATATCCAAACATCTTCAAAACTTTCACATTTATAATATTATTATAATAGGAAAAGATTTTTTATGTAATGAGGATAGCTTGCAGTGCCTTGCCACCATTTCAAGCCGCCCATGGACATCTGTGATAAACCTCGAATACGGCGGTTGAAAAATGAAAACGTTCAAATATTAGTAATCGTCAGTATTTGTCTAACTGGAAGATGGTCACAGATGCATTGCTGCCTCCGATGACAGTTCTTGTCTCTTGCACAAGTGTAACTGGCAACATACACCCTTCTGACCGGACACAATTGCTTAAAGACAATGGTTACATACATTAAAAAATTCAAAACCCGAGCAAATAAAAAGATCTCAATTCTAGTACTTATATTACAGAATGAGTTTTCGAAGTGAAACAAAAGGCGAAATTATTCGGGCAGGCATATGGGAATAATAAAACTTTGTCAATTTACGGAATATCCTCTGTCTGTCACGCGAAAATTTAATTGAAACTCTCAACTTATTCTTTTGTCTTATGTGTCCTGAATTTCAAAAGCCCAACTTCAGTGTTCGTCAGGAGTGTGGTGTGAATGTCAGTAAACTTATTAATTTTAACATACCCTGAAGAAAACTTAGTTAAACGGAAATTTTAATTAAAAGGATACCTATCATTACAACAACCATCGTCCATGCTTCTAACATTAACAACTCTCTGTGAGTGTGATATATGATATAGTGCATCGGATAAATGAGTGAATGAGTGCATTTTTGAGACGGCGAGGTGAAATTAATTTGTAAAGTAAACTCAATGAACTAATATACTATTCGTTCACTAGGTAAACTACCGCATAATTTTATATACGTACATTAAATAGTGATCTACATGACAGTAAAGTATTCAAAGGTATTTAATATATAAATTGTTAATAAAAAATCTAAAACCTATAATAATAACATAATCTAATAATATAATATTATTAAAACAGCAAGTTTAAATTCGCCATCGTAATTAGGCAAAATTCCTGTTTGTTGAAATTGACCCAAATACGAGTATAAATACATGTCAAATTTTAATAAACATTAATAAATCAAATAGGGCAACACTCTTATCTGAAGTAGGGTAAGCGTCGAGTTTTCAATTGTCCTAAACAAACTTGGACTTGTAAAGATCCTAAAAATAACTAGGACCATACCGAAAATCTGCTTTAGAATTAAATTATTCAGTTCTGTGAAGCAGGTACCTAGAAATTTCGCAAGGATCTTATTTTTCTGATTATCCTACGATATGTCAACAAAAGTGGTTCATAAAAATACCTGCCTATGTATGTCGCAAAGATTTTAATGTGACATTGAGCCCATCCATCATACCAACATAATCGTTTAGAAATATAATTATTTGGGCGTAATCCAAGGAATTTGGCGTTAGGAATGATACTCCTCAAGCTTAGAAATCGTGTTTTGCCAGTAATGGATGTGCTCGTATATCGTCACGTATTTCAAATTAAACGTAATCTCCAGCACGCGAAAATAGGATGTCTCGTAAGGGACTAATAGCGGGAATCCTTTGCAGAGTTTTCCAGAATTTAACTCAATGGCAGTTTTATCATTGGACGACGCGACAAAGACAGAGCTTTATAATTTAAATGGTGCTCCCACACTGCGGATATAAAATGTTCTTAAACATTAATAATACTATACCACAGACTATACCATCTACCCTCTACCAGTACTGCACTAGGTACCAGCACTGGAGCAACGTGATGAAGGTTCTAGGTCTCCTCAAGAGGAGAGACCCGTGCTCAGTTATGGGTTGAAACTAGCCACCTATAACATCTATTGGTGTGGCAGCACCTTTAGCTCCATGCCATTCGCAAGCACACATGATAATTATACATTTGTATACATGCGTGTGTATACCACACATAAGATGTCGTCATCGTGCATCGTGTCGTCAAATATGAAGAAACAGCCAACGGTGCTGCGGCGAGGTATCTACAACACTTTTGGGACATATTCAGATCTTGTGGTGCGGCGATGCTGATGTAAACGTATGAAAAATATCTTTGGAAAATAAGAGTTTATAGTACTTATGAGACCTTCTATAGACGTGGTTGTGAATTGTCGATTTTCAGTGTATAGTTTAAAACTGTACGGTTTTATCGCTTGTTAAAATCAATTAGTGACGAACGTTGAGTATTTAGTCTGGTTGAATTTTGATGATCAAATTCAAGCATAGACGAATAAAAAATAACAGTGTTCTTATGAGACGTCCAAAACGTAAATTTTGTCTTAAAATCGCAACCCAACAAAGTTACAATTTTAAATTTCAAAACATCAAACATCATACACAATTATTCTGAACGACTGATTCAATAGACAACCTAAAAAGCCATGAGAACACAAATTGAACCTTATATTTTATTTGTACCTACTGAACGAACGAATTTCTCCTTGAAGTTATTTAGTAGAGCGCAAGAATATCTTAATGAGGACTTAGTTTGGACTTAGCCTGTGTCCGGTGAGAGCGATTTAGAGCGGCTAACCGATTTATGTCAAAGTTTCTGTTATAGCGTAGTTTGTTATTAAATCTTCAGTTTATTCAAACGGGCGATAGTAATTATACAAAGCACGTTATGCTAGTTATGTCCAACGTAGAACTAGTTACGTGATTTAACTAAATAAATAAACTGTGTACACAAGAAGTATGTTTGGCATAGTTTGAGATGGAGTTAAAATTAAAGTGATGAAAAGATCCTAAAGGCAATATCGTGAAGGAAGAGCTGCACAGAGAAAGCGCTAGAGGAAAAGAAACAGAATTTTGGATAATAGGCTTGTTTCCACTAAGAATAAATCGAATGGTTTAGAGTTTCTAATGATTAACCATGATAATTAGTAAACAAAAATGCAGCTTTTCTATTAAAATAATAAAAGATTAATAATATTTTTGGAAAATAAAATCGACAAATTGAGGCGTTTAATCACGTGACATTAAACATCAATCAGTGAAGCGCATGGAAGCGTGACGTCACACCTCGCGAAACACTACGTCGTAGCTGTCATTTTCGTATAAAATGAACAGGTTATTTGGAGTTTTCAGCAATTCTCGTTAAATTAATACAGTTCGTTTTTAGTTTAATCTTGAAAGACAGATATAATTTGCTATGGAATCAGGATTTAACAAAGCAAACAGCAGTAATTTGCCCAAAATTGACGCCGTTATGCTTGGCAAATTTTTTGCAATAAACACCGACTGGTTTCATGCGCACTCGAGAAACTTTACCCATAATATGATACTCTGTATAATTAATCATATCGTTTGGCAACTAAAAAAATAAGAAGAGTATGAATTATTACATTTTATAAAACGAAAATAATATTTTAACTCAAATAAATCATAAAACCCTACTCAAGTCATAACATTTTATAGGTTATGTGTGGTATATTATGGTAGATTTTGCAAAATTCATTTCTTTTACTATACATTTATAAATAGATACATCAAGTTGTGTTTATTACTTACATCAAAATGATCTTCATAGAAATAAATTGTGGAATCAGTTGATAAATTAAGAGCATCTTGCCTCCTTGCCATATTTAACCACTTTCTACGTATTTGTTTATTGTTTGGAACGTATATGAATAATTTGTTTGGCGTTTTTATCGTTGTACTTTTACATTGGGGCACTATACAGTATTTATAATACGAGGAATTCATTATTTATTAAAAAACACAATTGACTGTCATACACAAACACGGCTGTTTCGCGAGGTGTGACGTCATTCAAAACGCCATGACAGTTTTGGCCTTTTTCGCGGTCAATTTCAAGTTCATTTCTAAAAACTCAAAATACTAATGTAAAAGACTTATTTTTCTTAGAATAATATATTTTTGGGGTGAAATAGATGCTAAGCTATAGTTTTAAACTAATTTCCAAATTTTGTCAACTAGCCTATTGACTTGGAAACAGAAGTACAAAAGAAAACTTAGAAAGCTTACGACGAAGTAGAAACACTCGTACTTTGGTATCTAGACAATTATGTTGATGATAGTGATGGACATGATGATGATATAATAATGTTTAGCAAAATGTTTTAAATTGTATTGGTTTGATAGAGTGCCAGTTCTCAGCTTTTTCTAGGGTGACAAAGCGTCGATAATGCTGTTGTCATTTGTTTACCATCAGGTAACGTTCAATGGAGAACCCCAATTTTCGGCCTCGAACCATATGTAATCTGTGCTAGAACATCGGACTAGACAAGAGTAAACTATATACCAAAAAAATCGTCTTATTTATAAGACGATATAATAAACATATTTAAATCTTAGCTTCAGCTGCTCTTGCCAAATGAACTAAATAATGCAAAAAAGTTTTCACAGTATTTACCTCATTACATACGATTTTATAATCGATTGAATCGATTGATATTGATCGATTGATGGAACATAATAATATATTTTATGTATTATTTATTGATTATAATTATAATATTAATTTATTTTTTACATATTTTCGTATTCCATATAAATCAAAATTATGTAATATATTATAATTACCATTTAATCGTTACGCTAATTTTATTAAATTACATTTCGAATATTTTGACATCGATTAATCGATTGACAACAAAGATGACGTAATCCCTAATAATGTCATTTTGGTAACCATAGTATTTATAATGCCGGGTCCTTACGCTTGGCAAACACCGCAAACACCAAACACAGCAAGCAACACCACAAACACCGATCACAATCACCCACACAAACAGCGCATCCTCACGTTTGGCGAACATTAGCTCAAGTGTGAGTTTTCGGAAGCATTTACTTCACCAACGCGTTTACGTCTATGCAATCAAAATGTATGGAGTTATTGTCAGCGCCTCTAGCGGACAGTTAAAACAACTTCACTGCGAGTGTGAGTTTCAAAATATCGTTTACGTGAACTTTTTAGTCAACATTGAATGTAACCTATCATTCGAGTGGAGGTATTTTGACGTGTGCGATGTTTGACAAGTGAAACGCATTGTTTGGTACTATGTCGTCATAGTAACAAAACATAATAGTAGTCATAGTAACAGATGCTATGCTATTGTTTTATCTCACTTGTTCTTTAAGCTTAAAGCGAAACAGCTATAACTCATTAATAAAAAAACATAATGCGCCTAAAATAAGTGTCACTTGACTGCCTTTGTAAGCTTAGGAATAGTGTACTTTTAAAATAAGTAGCTCGAGTGTGAGTTTCTAAAAAAAACTAAAAACTCAACTATCACGGGAATCGAGATGACTGAAACATTTTAGTACACGTATTTTATGCGAGTGTGAGTTCCTTAAACATCAACGAAAAAGTTATTCGTTTGCTCACTTCGTTATTAGCATAGTTGCACTTACAACTCATCTAATTTTAAAAGTACACTATTACTAAGCTTACAGAGGCAGTCAAGTGAAACTTATTTTAGGCGCATTATGTTTTTTTATTAATGAGTTATAGCTGTTTCGCTTTAAACTTAAAGAACAAATGAGATAAAACAATAGCATCGTGATGCTATGACATCAACATTTGACCTTTTTGTTACGCACATTACATGAAAATAAAAAAGTTTCATACCGTATGAATATTACGAAGATACATATAGAGCACGAGTTGATTTGGTGTAGCGGTAAGAGCTTGGACTCGAAATTCGATGGTCGTGGGTATTCCCCGTATAGTAGATTTTTCAATTTCTCAATTTTTATACAATTCACTGGCCAATTATGCAAAGAAGTTAATAATTAATTTTATTAATTTATTTATATGCAAAGATAGAAAAGGTAAAAATTAGGATTTTTGAAATAAAGCGCATACGAAAAAACTTTGTACATGAAAATTCAAAACTTTATTCACTGACATTCGATTATTTACATGTGTCAGGAATCGGGATGATATAATGGGATGCTTTAAAAGAGGCTCTGAATATAGGCCGTTGTTTTCGCTGATGATTGCGCTTATCTTGAGCCTGGGCTTCCGCCAACATCTTCCAAGCAAAGTAGGTAATTACGCGCTGCTCCATTCAACATATTGCATATTCAATTTTCACTTCATACTGTAAGCCTATTTTTATAAATGAATGTGTAGCGACCCTACATTTGTACATTGTAGATGAGCAACCCTGTTTTGGTTACCATAGTATTTGAGAATAACACTATTGTCATTTCATTGTCAAGCTAAAAAATAGCAAAATAGTATTGTATTATTGGAAATATTGAAAATATAAACATGCAAAGAGAAGGAAAAAATTATGTGTAATTTTATTGTAAATAATCCCTGAGGCTATCCATAATAAAATCAAATAAACTATTACCAACAAATGCGTTTCACTTGTCAAACATCAAGTGAGTAACTCTACTACTATGGTTGCGTATTTTTTCAATAGTTAACTACAAAATAGTAACTTACACTCGCGCACACGTCAAAATGCCTCCACTCGTATGTTAAGTTACATTCAACGTTGACGATGTATAAGGACTCACGCTCGCATAAAGTATGTTTACTAAAATGTTTAAGTCAACTCGATTCCCGCGATAGTTGCGTTTTGCCGTTATATGTTAGAAACTCACACTCGAGCTACATGTCAGTCTATTCCAAACAGACGAACATGGCGGACGACGAACTTGTTGCAGCGATTGCTTTTGGGTTGATCTTTTTTTACTTTAAATTGAAACAAAATCAAATAAAAAAGAGAAAATCTTGCGAAGTTTGCGAATTTAATTTACTTTTTAATTACCCTGTATGAACGTGCCCCGCCTGCTGTACGAAAGTACCCCGCACGTGGGGAGCCTTCGTACAAATATCTTATCCTGAAAAATTCACTATAACTTTTTTAGTTTTTAGAATTGTTTATTTAAACTTATTTGTAATGATCTACAACATATTTAACACACTTAGTCCATTGATCATAAATTAAAAAATAAAAATGTAAAAAGCGTACGAAGGGTGACGACTTTCCCCTACTCTGTGGTAATGATTGTTTGCCGAGCGTTTGGACACAACGCAAACTGCTTGCCGAACGTCCTTTGATTTGTGTCCCGTGAATGCTCATTCTTGGCGATAAAATTGGCGATAATGTTCCTTGAATTTTAAATTTGTTTAAATGGATTCTATAATAACCCATTAGGCTTTCCTTCTTCTTTTTAATTTCTTCAATAGTTGCTTTAAAAGTTAGTAATTCCATTATTCGTCGCAAGCATCATTTTGCGAAGCACGATTCTTGAAACTTTTAAGTCTCGGATCCCACAAACATGGCTCCGTTTGCAGAATCTCGAGAAATGCAATTACTTTTTCGTTACTCCACTCCATAGCCATAGTACGTAATTAACGAAGACAAACACGTGCGATCCCATCGCGCTCACGATTCACACTGACATACGTAGTGTGGCCGCTTCAACGCATTCATTCTCGCGATAATCTCTTTGATGTACCGCCATTTGAGCTATCGCCTACTGTCGAATGGCAGTGTGAATGCCGTTGTCAAATTATCGCGATAAGTCGTGGCTACACCTACGTTAAACGTCTATCATCGCGATAATTAATGGCATTTCCCGTTAGTGTGGCCCCAGCATCAAGGAAAACCGACAACGATGCCGATCACTGGCGAACACAAACACCAACAGGCAAACAGGTACAAACACCTATCCACATGTCCGTGTTTGTTGTTTGTTGTTTGCTGTTTGCCATCGTTTGCCAAGCGTATGGACCCGGCTTAAATAACACCACTGTATTGTCATATTTCTCATCGATCTTTCATCTTTCTACGCGTGTTTTGTATATTTTTACTATCAAATATTTTCAGCGTATTTGGAGTCCTATTTACTATTGAAACTCATCGACACGCACACAGTGATTTTAATTTTCTATTGTATTCGCTTTCGTACTTGTGTTTTGGTGAATGTGTTTCGCAGTTTCGCTACAATTTCTTGCAAACTAATACTATATGAATATGGACTCCTAAATCGCCTGTTTTATGACTGACAAAGGTTCAGAATAAGTCCTGAACCCTGGATAACGTACCCTATACATCTTTAGAAGATCAGGAAGTTGCTGTGGCCATACTTACAATGAGTATATTATGGTATCTTGATTGGGCAAGGTACTAACGAAATATAACGCCTCCTGTATAACTACACGAAATATTAATATATTATAATGATAACTAATAAAATCTCTTGAAATATGCAATAGCTTTTATTATACAACCTTTTTATGACATTCGTTTTGGGTGAAAACCATTGAAGTAGTAGATATTATAATAGACACCCGCCAACGTAAGTGTAACATACATAATATTAAATAGCACTGTGACACGAGTATGACATATTCATAACCTATAAATAAGGTGATTCATTCTAGGATTTCCTTAGTTGGCCATTGCTGACAGCCGTGAAAATTGGAGAAATTAAACCTTTTGCAATGATCTAATTGACAGCCAATTTCCAGTCTTGTCTACTTAGGCCTGAGTTTCTATGGAAACTGGGGTTCTCCTTTTGGCGTAAATATTTTATATCTATTGTATTTATTGTATTTATGACTTCAATGTTATTTATTAAATATCTTATAACCGTAATATGTTATTATATTTTATTTATTCTTTTATTTACTAGTGCCCCCTTCGTATTTTTGTTTCCTTTCTTTTTACACAAAAGGACGGTTAGGAGGTAATGTTTACAGTAATAAGTCCACCTTTTGCATCACTAAGTATTGTAATAAAATGTTAATAAATATTCAGTTTCCTATATTTCTTACTGTGAAGAAAACGTTAGTACGCTAGAATTAACTTCCACAAGATTAACGTTGCTCTCCTTTGAGATTTGTTTTATCTTGCTGTAGTTACTGATTCACGCCGGATGTGCTCCAACTATCTTCGCGATATAAATTGATACTGTTACTTAGGTTGATTAGCTTCTGTTTTATTTATGTATTATAAATTTCATCTACTACAATTATGTTCTTATAGCATTTTAAATCATAATCACTTAGCCTCGTGGGAGATCTCCATTTGCGAAAGCTTTCTTTCAAGTCTTATAAGTATGCAAAAGTATACGGGATATTCTGAAAAGGTCATACTTTCAACTTCAGAAAATATTTTCGTATGCCAGGGTATGAACCCGTGGGAGACGTCTCAGTTCGTGATGTCCTCTATTTTATCTGTGCAATTCGGTCGAGAGGGCAATAGCGAAATTTCTACTTGAATTTTGTCTGTGGTTTTATAGCTATTTTACATTTTACCATTTCATACCAGATAGTCAGATCAGGAGAGTGACCACACATTTCTAAAATTTAAATTTTGTTTAAATAATTAGGTACATTTTTAATGAATTTGCTATTCATATTGCAGTAGTAGTGTAAAATTTAAATTTATCTTTCCAGATTTTTTAATAATTTCGTTGCTAATAAATACTTGACGGTTTATACAAAGAGTTTGACTTGAAATTTTATCCCAGTTCTTTTAAACACGCCAATTCGTCTCCTAAAAGTCTTAAGGACTCTTTTCCAATTAGGTACTTTTAAAGATTCCGAACTATTGTGCCTATTTAAAAAAACATATAACATTATATCGACTATAACTCAAATCAAGCACTACCTACTACTTTATACTTACGTGATTTTCACTTTAAATTTTCATTATGACCGCGGACGCTCTGGTATAGTGCCACGGCATTCGTGCATAAGTGTACTCGTATCAGTGATACCTATATGAATAAAATATTTTGACTTTGACTTTGGAATCCAAGATTTTACGCGCCTACCTATGTGCATTACAAACCAAATGGCACTTACATTGTCTACGTTTGTCGTTACATTGCTCAAGGGCTCAATTTATCCTCCTCTCTGAAAATCTAGTGCAATTTGTTCCATTTCCTTCCCGTTGTTGAGTAGAACCTTGTTTTAGTGCAGTTTCCTGTTGTCTTATTGTTAGATGTACCTACATGGAAAGTTCTATGTTAATTATTTACTTTTATTTATAGAGTTTATGATAATTATTTCTTAGGTTACTATTGTTAGGAGGTGTTGCAAAATTATTTGTTGAAGTTATTTTATTCGTATTATAAGTTAAACCGTTAGTGCTTCGTACATATATTTAGCGAATTTGATTGAAGATAAATAGTCAAGAAGGTTTTAATCTACAAAGTGATGTAACTACTTTAAGCAATATTTTCCATTTTGTGTTTTTAATTATTTAATGTCTATATTTTGACTATTATTTCATATTCATCTCATTGTATAAAATAATACTAAATTCAAATCATTTACACGGTATAATCAGGAAACGAGATATCTTGATTTTCCATTATCGAAATTAAATATGAAAAAAACAACATAGTTTTTATGTAGTAAAGAATTTTCATTTTATACGTGTGTACTACTGAAACATATATGCCTATTTTGTTTGTACTAGAGAAATCCACGAATGTTATAATACCTAGTATAATAATAGTAATAGTATAGTGTTATAATAGTATAGTAATAGTAATATATTAAAATTAGAATATTTTGACTATTAATATCGATAGTTTGCGCCTATTTAACATTTTCACCGGCACCCAGGGTTGACTGGTAGAGAATGCCATTAGGCATTAAGTTTTTTGCCCTTGTATACCCTAGATTAAGGTGTTGCAAAAATAAATAAATAAAATGTTTTCAAAGATTTGCCATTATCAGACGATTCAATAAAATTTACTTAATGTGCAGAGTTGGCCCTGTACCTAACCCTTCTTATAACATCAGATTTGTTTTGTTTTAATGTATGTACCTGTCTTGTAGTAATGATTTTAATAACATAAATCCAGCCGTCTGTAAAAAGGTCATGGCAAGCCATTCTTGTATAATTTGTGTTTAAACTGAGTATCTAAAACTTGAACACTGCTATTTATTTGTCTGAAAGCACTGAGCTTTAGCACTTTCACAGCGTCTTAAACTTGACACATTGTTAAAGGTATCACAATAGCTAACAAACAACTAGCGTGAAATAGCTGTGTAAAATACGAGCACTTCTTTAATGAGTTTTAATTGTTACGATTCTTTGTAATGTAGTGCTACTTCGTTTTAGTATGTTTGTCCTTTATATTATAATTTGGAAGCTTGCCTCTGTAACACCAAGCTCAATCCTGTATATGAGAGTATTTATGTGTATCGATACATTGCGCGGCAAAACGAAACCGATAGTAACACTACGTCGTGCATCCGCCTCTCCGAGGCTTAACTAAAAGGTCTCAAACGTCTCAAAGGCCCAGTACTTAACTTGACATGGGTCATGGGTGTTTATTGTATATTATTAAACCGATAAAATGGTAGGAAAAAAATTAGGAATACTTTTCTCGTCTACACTGGTGTGAAGGTAGGCGAAGACCTTTTTTGGATTCAGATATTATTTTGCGAAATAGGCTTTAAAATGCAAATTCTTGTTAGAGTCAAGGGTGGTTTATTATACAGATAAATTGGTCGGCTTTGGAAATGTGAAAATTCTGGATAATTTAAAATAAAACTATCGGATGTAATGTGAAAATATATCGTTTCAAAAATATAATAAACTTATAACAAGGGTACAAATTTTTTTTTCTTCGATAGTGATCGATATTTTTGGTATACTGATTTAGTATACTTAATTCACCTGCGGCCAGTAGATTTAAATTACCTGGGTGCATATAGAATAAAGTCGACTAAAAGTAAACTCAAGACACATGGGTGAATTTTTTTATAACTCAAGTGAATAAAGTCAACGGCACCGATTTTTTTGAGCGTTCAATAAATTTCATTTCATTAATTTCATTCATGTTACCTCGCAAAAAACTGGTAAAATTATTTATTTATGTTATCTGTATTCAGTTCGTTATATTAATAAGTTCAGAATTACAGAATACAATTCAAACATTATAGTCAATTTAACGAAGCAGCGATGGTCGGAAAACAGAACTGGAAAAGATAAAAGAATCCAGTATTTATTTCTTCGTAGGGTAACAGAACTAAAAAGGAAATCTCTGTTAACCAGTATTTATGTCCCGGCAAGTTGTTTCGCAACTTTCGCAGCGGTAATCTGTGAACTGGAGTTGACAGATTACCGTAAGTGATATTAATCTGTTGTCCATTAAAAAGTTTAAGATGGATTTATTTTTCCTCTGTAATTGAAAATGTATAATGAAATCAGTTACTTTTAGGACGTTTTTGTTGATTGCCGAGAACCACTGATCTGTAAATATCTCGTGAACAAACACTTTTCCTTTTGTTTTGTTTAAAGCAGGTGGGTTGATAAGGATCATTTTTCGCCCATCATCAGTCACTCGATGTGATTAAAATTATATTTTATTTAGTAGTATACCTCATAAAAAACAAAAAAAATATTTTAGATGAATATGCTGTAATTTCCCATCAACTATACAAAGGTGTTTAAAAATATTTTGAAATTGGAAATTTTTTTTCGAGTGTGTGATGGGCGGAAAATGACCCTTATCAACCCACCTCCTTTTTTTGTCCTAAGTACCTAGATATGGGTGTTTTTGTTCTTGTCTTTGTCTAGTAGTACATAGTATGGATAGCCTCTGGGATCTCAGATAATTACAATAAAAATAAAATTATATTCCTTCTCTTTGCATGCTTATATTTTCAATATTTTCATTAATACAATATTTTGCTATTTTTCTAGCTTGTCAATGAATGACAATATCATGTTATTCTCTAATACTATGGTAACCAAACCAGAGTTGCTCATCTACAATGTACAAATGTAGGGTCGCTACACATTCCTTTATAAAATAGGCTTACAATAGGTACCGTGGTACCTACAGTCACAGGGAATTTTAGAATCGAGCTATAATATGAATTCATAGTTGACTCGAGTACGAAACTAGAATTTTAGTATTACACTTTAACTCTATGTCGGATGCGGAATCGTCTCAAACCCAAGGGAATAAAACCAATTTGTTACAAAATGTACTTTGGAATAGAATCCATGAAATTTTGAAATCTTAGATGTTAACAGTATACAATAGGTATATGGTTAACAACAAATTATGTCTGTAGCTATGTAATAATTAAATATATATTTATGTATTTTCGGCATGCATGAAGACATTGTAGAAAAAAAAACAATTCAAAGTTTACCACTATCTCCAATGATATTATAAGTAAAAAAGAGGTCCATCAATGAATCCTTTTCCACTGTTATGTCCACTCACCGCGGTGGTCTGGCATGGCAACCATTACGTTATATGGGTCGTCCAATGACCACAAACCGCGAGAAAAGTTCAACAGAGCCTCGTCCAGAACAGGGGTAAAGGAGCTCCTTAAACTTAAAGTAGGTAGTGGTTAACTCTGTGAATACCCCGTTCACAATCATTGAAGTATAATGTCATAGAACAGACATCTCAAACAAAATGTGTGTGCTGCCCGGGAGGTTCCATTTTCAAAATTGAGCCCCCGTTCTCCTTTCAAAATCGAACGAATCCATTGAAGATTGAAGCTACGTGGCGCCAATGCATTGGGACATACATGGTGTTCGCGGTGTCGGTTCTATACTTCAATGTTCAGAATATTAAAAATCCAAATGAACTTTACGTCTGCATTATCCATGTTGGTCTAAATAAAACTTTCGATGTCTAAACTCTAAAACATTTTCTTCGATTGCAAAAACATTTTCCTATACATTTGCGAAGATAAATTGATATTGGATGGTGAGGGCATTCAATAACCCGGAAGGGACCCGAATTTGGTAATAAAGCGTAAAATATATGAGACAGGCAAGCTGTCGATGACAAAACTTACGTATGATTAATGACCGAACTTCACTTCGCTCCGGTAACTTTAACTTAAATGTAAAATTTTTAGCTTTTCCGTTTATACAGTGTGTCCAGCGACCAACCAGCGATAGTTTAAGGGTATGAAATATACCTAATTTTATCGACAAAAATACCAATATATGGGGGTCTGCACCCTAAGTACAGCCTGTGAGAGCAACAGGCGTGGGAAGTCTTTACGTATGTATTTATTTTAATTAAATGTAAATCGGAGTAGCAAGTTAAGTTTTATACTCCTAACTTAACCAGGCCTCTTTCCAGTTGTAATTGAATTAGTGATTAAGTCATATAGAAACTGTGGACCATTGGGTGGAATGTCTTTCTAAAGTCTGCTCATCCGAACGAAAATTAACACGATTTCACATTAATTGGGAAAGTAAGTTTGAGCTTTGAGCCTACTTCAGCGTGTCCGTGATGTTGGTATTACTGAAATGGAATTAATAATCACCGAATTTCTAAAGTTAAACGGATGCTAATTGCTAAGTGAACTGACCTGACTTTCACGAGACTGATATTAGGAACGGTCACAGATGTTAGAATAGTCAGAAGTAACAAGCAGGTAATTTCTGGGTTTTCCATTAGTTTTAAATGGAAATGTAACCTATGTAGACTGCGCAAAATTTACCACCAGGTAGTCCATGGTAGTTTCACTGAATCGGGGTCGTATCGTATAATATGGTTCTGTGGCAATACTAAATTACTACCAAACAGTGACACTGCTGACATCACGCCTGATTTGAATCACGCTATTGAAATTTTCAAGATCCTTCGCATATCTAAAGCTCCGAACTAGCTCCCCAGTCAACCTATTCACCTGACGGGAGATCTCTTTGGTAAAGTTCGATAGTATGCATGGAAATTTTAATATTTAAGATATTATAGAGGTATATGTTAATTGCTATCTCGATAACACATTTTTTGCACTTTAGTTACTTTACTTTTGAAGAAAAGTCATTTTTCTCTATTTAAGTCACGTTTAACTTTTTTTTGCATAATATATAGACTCATATAGGTACGTACGACTTTTCATGAGTCATATAATTTTTTTTTAACTTTGGACTGAACCAGACGCGTTTGACCTACAAAATGTAGCAGAGGAGAAATTAATGTCATTTCAGGAATGGATCGTATGGCGTATACTGCTTACGTCATCCCATGTCTATCCTTGTTGGGGCAACTTTGAACATGCCAATGAACTTATTTGCAATGTGAAGAATACTTTATAAAATGCCTATTGATTTAATTTTGTAGTTCTATGAATTAAAATTACAAAGCTCTTCAACATCTAATCCATGATATGTCATTTGAATCAGTATTTCGTTGCTGCTTATTTCTGCTTTTCCATCTATTCTCTGTATAGTCCGACGAAAAATATCGCAGGGACAATACTACCAGGATTCGATCAAATCTCTAAGGGATTTCATCAAATCCCGCAGCATGACAAAATATAAAACCTCCATTTTCATCATTTCCCTGCGACATAATAATATAAAGTATGCAACAAGCTATCCCATAAATTTGCATCAGCAAAGTAAGCCCGTAAAAAGCAAAGTTTTGTGTTATATTTATTACCATAATAAGCTTCCTAGTGCATTAAAAATGATAGGGCACTGGGCAATGAATAATTAAGTTTGCTCAGCGTATCTTGTTTATTTTATGTTTGGTTTAAGGTGTTTAACCGTCATCGAAAAGCGAGAAGCGAGAGATTGAGATTCAGTACCTGAAATTATCCAAATGGCCTTGCTGAATTATTGAACTTGGGACTGGTTCAATTTCCGAATGGGGAGGACAATAAGCTATATAGCTTCAACCTTCAGTGCGGATTGGTGTCGGGGTTAGTGGCCAGTCTAAGTTTCGAAAGTTTTCATGCCGCCATTAGTTAATTATTATTATGCAAAGTTAAGAGACCTGAAGTATTACCCTAGACAATCGGTTTTCAATGGATATCGGTCAGAATTCTATGGTCTTCTAATACAATATCATGGTTAAAGAGGACTTTACAGTTAGCGGAGTCCACAAAATTTTCATATCGAAAATCTTCAGGTTTGCAAATTTTCTGGTGATGCTTTCTTTTTAACCGACTTCAAAAAAAGGAGGAGGTTCTCAATTCGACTGTATTTTTTTTATGTTTTAACAAACATAAACCTCTGAACTCTGACTGGGTGAACCGATTTTGATGATTCTTTTTTTAATCGAAAGTTGGTGCTTGTAGTGTGCTCCCACATAAATTTGAGCGAGATCAAACAATGGAATCCATGTCAAAATCATATAAGTCTTAAATTTGAAGTCGGTTATTTTTTTGTTAAAATTTTATTTCTAAAATCACACCTTAGAATTATAAGATAGTGGTCTTCCGATCGCGGCTTCGCCTGCAATTGAGTGGTTTCACAAACGAATAAAAATCCAAATCATTCCACAGTAGCATATAACTGGGATAAAATCTAACCTATTTTTAAATCTGGACATGGTCTATCTGTGTGTTGAGTTAAATTTTTAACCGACTACAAAAAAGGAGGAGGTTATCAAATCGACTGTATTTTTTATGTTTGTTACATCAGATTTTTCGACTGGGTGAACCGATTTTGATTATTCTTTTTTAATCAAAAGCTGGTGCTTGTCTTGTGATTTCACTTTTGAGCGAGATCCGACGAAAGTCGGTTATTTTTTGTCAAAAATTATAAACCATACAACGGTAAGCGCGTGATGGTTACCCAAACATCCAAACATCTTTTACCAACTTTCAGATTTATATTATTTTTTATTATATTATTATTTTTTATTATATTAGTACGATATAGCAAGTACTTCGTCATCAACGGATGATGAACATTTTATGGGATACTGGTTTCATTCTTGGAAAAATGACTCATAAAATGTAATATCGCATATCCGTATCGCGTACCGTTTGAAATTAATTATTAAAAGAGTTTTAAATTTAATAACGCGCATTGTGTTTCATCCGCGCTATATTCATAGTCAGACATGAGGTTAGGTTTACAGTGGCTATTGTAATTCATCCCCGGAGATGTTGAAATAAAGTTTCCAAAAAAAACATTATTTTCAAGTCAACAACTCATACGATGATTTGAAGAAAATATTCTAAGATTAAGTATTTATAAAACCTTTTAAATGAAAAATTGAAACATCTTCGAAATGTAAAACAAAATGACTATTAAAAGTTGAAAAATAATTAAATGATAAACCGAAGTTCCTACTTATTAATTTACGAAAATTATTGTTATATATGCTGTGTTGTGTATATTTTTAAGTCAGTGCTAAAGTTTACATACTGCAAAAATATTTTGGTATTCTATTTTCATATCTGTAATTTATTTTATCGGGCTGTTAGGAAAAGATAAGCAATCGTATGTAAAAATGAACTGGCAGGCAACGCGCGGCGGTCTTCTCGTTTTGAATTCGGAACAAATGAAATTTCAGCAAAATCTGTCAGAAAGAAAAACGTACGGAAAATTGGTGGAGAAATATTCGGATTGTGTATAGTTTCGGGGTTTTTACAAATAATCGTTTTGGTGGAAAATATTAGCATTTACCTGAGTGGAAACGATAGACTCTGCTGCAGTGACGACACCGGTGCTGCCTACCGCTTTGTGCGTTGAGTCGGAAGTCACGGGACGGAACACACGAATCCTTTTACAACTTAATTAATTATTCAATTATTTAATTGTAATAGATTCCACCCCCTGGAGACCCTAATTCCATAGACTGTACAGACTGACGAGTGACTCCTTCAGCATACCTATTATAATAGCTCGTTAGTGTTTCTCTCAAGTATTTCCATGCATGCCATTTACGTGTTCGTAAAGGGTGTGTGTTGTGGTGACCACCGATCCCTTTTGTGCAGTACACGGGCTTTATGATTACGTTCGAACATTTGCCATCAAAACTAAAAATCATTACAGCCGATTGTAAGTGACCTTTGTAAAGAATGATATTTTAAAATACAGAGCCTAAGTAAAACCAAGATGGATAGTAAAACCAAGATGTCTACATATAGACTTGTAGTGTAACAGCTCAATTTATTAGCTTGTTGCTTTAGTTGAAAGCGAAATGCTCATTAACTATGCCGTAGCTATAAATCCGCAAAATGTTCCGGCTTCCGCGTTAAGGCAATCCCCGCATAATCACAACAGTGGGTAGGTCCCGTTGTCGTCACTAAGTGGGCCGTTTCCATGTCATTACAGCGGTGATATTGAAGAGATTTGAAAATGAGTTTTTTTGTGGTGACATTATCATGTATTTTTCAGTGTTAATATAAAGATCTTAGTATTGTCTTTTTATTTATACTAAGCAGTATAAATATATTTTTACTATGTTACTCGTTAGTACGAGTAATTTAAGTAATTTTGTTTTTAGTAACTCGAGATAGTTCTATCTCAAAATATATCTCAAAATATCTGAAATGTAAGGCGGAAATATATAGCTTGCATTGCAGCAGCACGTGCCAGTTACTTTTGTGTGTGACGTGATACGTGAACTGGCATGATTTTTTGGCATGCCACCAATGGCAATTCCAAAATCGGCACGTGTATTTTTTTCATTTCCCCATTTCACAAATGAAATGGGACAAATCCCATGCCAAAGGCATCACTGATGCCGGCCAAAAGAGAATAAAAAGAAAGAAAAGAAGCCAGCCCAGTTCTTGTCAGCCATTGGCATGCATTGCATTGCATTGGCAGCTGGGTACATATTATACGTATAAATACGTATATACGTATAAATATTATATTTTTTCATTTATGAAATGAGGTGAAGTGAAGTGAAGTGAAGTGAAGTGAAGTGAAGTGAAGTGAAGTGAAGTGAAGTGAAGTGAAGTGAAGTGAAGTGAAGTGAAGTGAAGTGAAGTGAAGTGAAGTGAAGTGAAGTGAAGTGAAGTGAAGTGAAGTGAAGTGAAGTGAAGTGAAGTGAAGTGAAGTGAAGTGAAGTGAAGTGAAGTGAAGTGAAGTGAAGTGAAGTGAAGTGAAGTGAAGTGAAGTGAAGTGAAGTGAAGTGAAGTGAAGTGAAGTGAAGTGAAGTGAAGTGAAGTGAAGTGAAGTGAAGTGAAGTGAAGTGAAGTGAAGTGAAGTGAAGTGAAGTGAAGTGAAGTGAAGTGAAGTGAAGTGAAGTGAAGTGAAGTGAAGTGAAGTGAAGTGAAGTGAAGTGAAGTGAAGTGAAGTGAAGTGAAGTGAAGTGAAGTGAAGTGAAGTGAAGTGAAGTGAAGTGAAGTGAAGTGAAGTGAAGTGAAGTGAAGTGAAGTGAAGTGAAGTGAAGTGAAGTGAAGTGAAGTGAAGTGAAGTGAAGTGAAGTGAAGTGAAGTGAAGTGAAGTGAAGTGAAGTGAAGTGAAGTGAAGTGAAGTGAAGTGAAGTGAAGTGAAGTGAAGTGAAGTGAAGTGAAGTGAAGTGAAGTGAAGTGAAGTGAAGTGAAGTGAAGTGAAGTGAAGTGAAGTGAAGTGAAGTGAAGTGAAGTGAAGTGAAGTGAAGTGAAGTGAAGTGAAGTGAAGTGAAGTGAAGTGAAGTGGGACATGGGCGACGATAGCCCATCCATCAGGTGGATCGTCAGCTCGTTTGCCGGTTATTTCCATAAAAAAAGATCAGAAAAATTTATATCTGCACTTAGTTTAGCCGGATTATAATTATTACGGTTACTAATTTTTTTTATAACTTTTACATTTATTATTATTACATTTTACATTATTACATTTATTATATTATTTTACATACATAACTAAACGCAATGTGTTACAGTTATTCACAGTTTTGTAGTGCCCGGTCTAAAATAGACTAAAATTGCAGTTAGAAATTCTGTTAATTTTAAATGTTAACTCAAAATTTCTTAAAAATGGTAACTATTCAAACTAAAACGCTCTCAATAAGCTTTAAAGCCGAGAATATTGAGTCCATGAGGTCATGTGATATATTAGGTACTACAATCTAACAAATTGCGCTTTTCCGCCACGTTACATAGCTTTGATTGAGGTCTAACAAATCATTTGGGGATGTGAATACTGAATATTGCCTTTTTAATGTATCTGCTACATTATATCTGTGATATTGGTGCTTTGAAATAATACAAATAAGACTGGCCATACGCTTCATTTAACACACCTTTTATGATATTGAGTGGTATTGGACTAAATGGAAATTATATAATACGTGTTAATTTAATCTATACTGTAATGCAATTGATGTTGATTGTAATTTAATACAATTTATAGTAAATTTATATGTATTTCTTAAATTTAATTGTGTATTTTGACTTCTGTATTTTATAATGGATCTTGGTCATCTGAAATTTGAATTAAAATTTATTTCAAAAACATTGGAAACCCATAGTGGATTTTAGAAATACTGTGGTAGACGATCCATTTGTTCTCGTACGGATAAAAAATAATACGAAAATTTATGTATTGAAAATTCAATATGTATGACAATCTTCTAGGCCCAATATTTAGTTAAAATAAATGCGTGGTAAAATTTTAATCGAATATTTCAAAACATTTTGTATTAGTCTACTTTGCAATAATCCGCGGTTAACATGTATGGCATGTATGGCATGTATGGCTTTAAGACATGCGCGGCACCTCCCTCCCACAACAGAAACATGCAATACAATAATTAAAAGTATATACCAACATATATACCAGCACCAACACGTGTTTCGCCCCAAAACGGAGCACCATCAGCGTAAATTGACTCTACGATGTTAACCGTGGATTGTTGCAAAGTAGACTACTTACTAACTTAATAACAATGGATTTCCGCAAAGTAACGCCTGATAGCCGCGCCATTAAAGAAACAAATCTAAAATGGCGGACGGTACTTTATTTAAAAACTCAACTAAGTGCTAATCGGTATCGCGAACCACGGGTTCCGTATGTTTTGATGTCGTTTTTTTAAACTGGTACCGAATTTGCGCCATCATGCATATCAGTAATGAATGATGCATCTTATCATAGCAAGCAGTCAAGTCAGATTTACTGTTTACACGTATTGTAGTTCAAAAAACTCATTGTTAATTCCCTTTGACCTCGCGGGTGAAGGCGCGGGTAAGAGCTAGTTTAATATTATATAAAAAAAACTCATGTCCAAGCAGTCTTGCCATTTAAATACTCATCTAATTTGTAATAGCCTTTCTTCATAAGAATATATGAAAATAAATAACTAATTACAATATTTTTTTTTGCTATACCGACGTGTGTGACTAAAGACAGGAATAACATGCGAGTGAGAGGGAATGATAGGTTCCGCCATTTTAAATTCGTTTCTTTAATGGCGCGACTAATACTATTAACTATTACCTACACACTATAAACTACTCATGTCTTCTCATGTCTGGCAAATCGTCCCTAAAGGCTCATCAATTCGAACACGCGAGCATTACTACTAACTTTCCAACCAACATTGTACGCGCTCGAAGCTCGGTTTATCTAACAATGATTAAATGTTAACATTTAGTTATGATTTGAAGATGACTCGTTACGCCAACGATTGGATTATTTTTCCTTTGGAAATAATTAAATAATATAATGAGGTACAATACAATACAAAACTCTTTATTGCACACCAGAATAAAATGTACATGTAGATAACACAACTACAATGCATAGAATAGGCGTTCTTATCGCTAAAAAGCGATCTCTTCCAGATAACCAAAAGTGGAAAACTTATCTAAGTTGACAAATAAATTGCTGGTAGAGGTGTACAAGCATAACTAACATACGTATGATGATCATGAGGTCTGCGAAACTAACATAATACGTAACATACGAGTTTAACACTGTAACAGATATATAATATACACGGATTCAAAACGAAGTGCACTGGTGTGATAAGCGGATTATCTAACTAGTACCTAGCAATTAAGTTGTGCACTAACGAATGTGCGATTAGCAAAGACGTACACGGTGTACGGTACACCGCTATGACGCTACGACTGCTATTAAGTAATTATTCCCCCAATTAACGTAACGTTAACCAGTGATTGAGAACTCGGCTATCGGTCTGTTAAATCCCCGATGCGGAGAAAAAGTTTTCGAAGCAATTCTAGGAACATTGTAAACTAGGACCGTGGCGAGGAAATAGAGAAAGTTTAATTAACCCAGACATTTATTACGCCGATGGGACCGATCATAGAATATGTATGGGTCTGCTAGCCTGCTCAGACATGCTGGCGTCACTTCACTGTTGCATTTCAGGAATTGTGAACTTATTCTGTACAAAGCACACTTTCGAATACGAGATACATGCATACTACTGACTATTGACTGATTTATACGGAATCCTACGCTGCCCTCGGGTTTAACATAATTATTTGAAGTAAATTCCTTCTTTTCTCAGTCGTCACGTTTAATAGAATTACACAATTCAAAACAATGGTTTGCTTACTAGAACGACACCATTCCGATTTAGAATTTCCTGACCTTTAAAAGAATAAAATGAAGTACACAACCCCTTGTAAAATAGTGAGAAAAATAGTTTTCTGTAGTTTTTGAGATGACATGTGTTTCGTTTCTCCAGTTTAGAATAGTGTATAAAATAGTTCTTGAGGCACAATCATCAGTATAATAAAATTATAGGGCTGAACAAGGGTATTAATAGTTAATAACAATGGAGCAGACTGCAGACTATTTGTCTCGGCTTAGGGTGCAGTTCGAAAGTGAAAGCAGGGCGGAAGTAGTTCACGAATAATCCTTGACCCCTACGCTTGGATTCCCTGTGTCGTGGGCGCCATGGACAACACAAATAGACTAACATATAAATTTATTTATTTATTTATTTACTCTTTATTGTAAACCTATAAACTAGATCACAATGGGCGGACTTAATGCCTGATGGCATTCTCCACCAGTCAACCCTGGGCGATAAGCTAAAAGTTGCGGTAGGTGCTACAAAAAATAAAATTCTGTTAATCATCAAAAAAAAAATTATATTTCAATATTAAATGTCTTTAATAAATAAATACACATACTTAAATACGTACATATATAAAATCTTTATCATTCAAATTTCTGACTCGCATACGCCCTTAGAACGCAGGCAAAATAACCCATTCGTGATTTGTTTTACACATAAACTACACCTTATCACGGAAATACCGCAAGTCTCATAGGAAATCAATAACATAGTACGCCTTGGCAGGGTACCAAACAAATCTGTTTCTTTTATTGGATTGTTAGTCTAGGTCACTTAAATCATTTCAGCAAATGTTTGTCGTTTATCATTATATTGTTTATGTTAATCGTTTGGTATTCCCATATAAATGCAATTATCTTTGGCTTTTCACCAATTATTGCCCTGTTTTACGTTGCACATTGAATAAAGTGATAAACGGATGTAGTCATATTTTTATTCGCCGAATATTAAAACCCATCATAATAAACTTTTAAATGACAGGATTTGCATCGCTCGTAACACGGTTTTGTATTAAATAAATCACATGTAAGTTTAATATTTGAGGAGTTCCCTCCATTCCTCATAGATTTCGTCATCAGAAGAATATGAAGAAAACATGGGACCAATCTGCAAAAAATAATATTCCAGATCGGTTGATAAATGACAGAGTTTTGAGGTAACAAACATTAAAAGAATTATTGAATTGAGAACCTCTTTTCTCTTTTCTTTTCTCTTTCTTCTCTCTTCTCTCGTGCATAAGTGTATCAGTGATACCTATATGAATAAAATATTTTGACTTTGACTTTGACTTTTCTATCTTTTCTTGTTTCAAACATGTAGAAGAAGAAGTATTCCCGTAAAACACAAACTTGATTGAAACTCAGAAAATTATTACACTGGTTGTTATTTAAGTTTCTTTAAATCTCGAATTTTTCCCCAATGAGGCACAGGAGACGCCGTCAAGTTATTTCCTTTAGTATTCGTTTTACATACTTTATTTCGTCAACTGAAAACTGGTTCTTTACGATTTGGAACAGTGATTGCAAATGATAAAAATTATGTTTAGAATGAAGCATAATAATGTAATAATAAATAATAATAATTCATCACGTGGGATTTTTGTAAAGCACTAACTTATTTCATGTAAAAAAATATTATATTATATTA
Source organism: Thymelicus lineola (assembly GCA_963932265.1). NCBI lineage: Eukaryota > Metazoa > Arthropoda > Insecta > Lepidoptera > Hesperiidae > Thymelicus > Thymelicus lineola. The sequence goes on along the minus strand of OZ010693.1, from coordinate 3,922,227 downwards.
TATTATAATATTAATTATGTAGGTACACTATGTACCCAAATTTTACAATGGACTGATTTTAAATCGTAATTTAAATTGTATTTTCATTCTGAGTGTGACTCTTTTCCATTATAATTTCAGTTCCAATTCCGTACGAAATAAGTGTTATTACAATGTTTTTTCTTTTTCTTCTACAAAACATGCAAAAACTATGAATACAGAACTACACATAAATCCAAAAACAAAATGATAAATCGAGTCAATAAGCGTATCTTCACCATACCACCGCATCACCAAGCAAGCTATTGGCACCTCTATTTGGAGTTATAAGTACTTAATGCTATCGTGGATTTTTCCTCACAAATCGCCTCGCTACGTCGCACCTCTGTTGAATTAACAGGATCTCAAAAGATTTACTCACCAACCAATCAGCAGTAATTGCAAATAATTTACGTCAAAGACTTGGGATGTTCTTGGCAGAGATTTTTATCTTAAAGAAGGATTATAAGCTATGAATAATGGAACGATTCGATGAATAATGTTTCTTAGAGTGCAGTTTCAATCCCACGGCTTTTCATGAATCTTCAAAGAGAGAATCCCTGCAGATATAATTCATAATCTGCGGTTTAGTGTACAGTTTCGTTTTGAATTTGATATTTCTGTTTGCGGATATATAAAATTGATAATGTAAAAGTCTCTCCACGTAAATAAATAATAATTTTCTTAGTTCCATGTAACTTCCTCGGGATATTTGGGATTTTTTAATTTAAATATCTGACGAATTAATTGACAAATGCAGGTAGACGTGTATGCAGGTAGATTAGAATAATAATATTGCAAAACTGTAAAGAAAAATAAAGTATTCTTTTAACATTACATACGTCTAGACTCCGTCATTTACAACTATCTGTAGTCGCAAAAACCGTGGATATTATAGACTTTTTTGAGGCTGATGTGAATGGTGGTAAATGACGAACCGAATTTACGAAACGTTTTAGAGCTACATAACGGAAATATTAATAAAATTATATATAATACATGTAACAGTAAGAAACTTTTCTCCAAATATAACAATGCACTTTTTACTCGAATACTGCAATATTATTGTAGAATATTGACTTAAAAATTATACTATTTTCAGCCAATGAATATATCTATGACTCCGGGTTGGATAGAACGAATTTCATGAATTTTCAGCAAGCCAGTGATATCCCTGTGGAATACAATTTGGAACTTATAAAATCTTGTGACTGGCAGTAGACAATGTGAAAATTTTAGTGCAGTTGAGTAACTCTGGGCTCATATATTTAATATTGATTTTGATTTATTTCTAAGTCATGTACCCGCAAACGACATTGGACATAACGGGACCTACGATAACACTATTATAATACTCTGTTATTGTGGCTAAAAATATATATTATGAAGTTAAGCAGTCCCTAGACGATCATGCAACATGACATGTAATTACATATGTAGTATAGGGCAGGGGACCTCTTCATTGTACTTTCTATTATAATGAATTTATGCTGCACACATGTTTTACGCTTACGATCCCATGCATCATGATCCAAGATCATGCTGCATGAAGGACCGTCATACAAGTCATTCATTTAGTGTCGATTATTTAACGAGCAGACGAGTCACAACACTCATGGTAAGTGGTACAATACCGCCGTCACCAATGGACATTAATAACGCTAAATACCGACGCAACAAATATGAAAAAAATAAATGCATTATCAGAGCAGATTCAAGATATCTTACTTTCATCAACGATTGGATATTTCTTATCTCGGAAAATTGAACTGTTCAAGCCTTGTGTTGTTACAGACAGACGGAAATGATGGATCATATTCTTTGTACCGAAGCCTTATATCTCCAACAGATTAAAGCCAATAGAAGCTTTGATTTTCTAACGTTTATTCTAAAAGTATTTCTATGAGAAAATGGAGCTATAACTTGTATTAATACAAATTTAAAATCCTACTTATATATTGAATGTGAAAGTTTATCAAGATGTTTGAAGGTTAGACGTTTGGATATTTGTCTTTTCATCATGCGCGTTAAACGGATTAAGATGAAAGGCACACAGGTAGTTCATATGCAGGACAAAAAATAGTGTAGATTTGGTCTCGGTTGAAGAGGATTATATCGTCTGGGATGATTGGCTTCGTATGTTTTTGATTCGTTTAGAGAAACCACTCTACCCCAGGCGCAGTTACGTATTAATACTTTTGTTCATATTATAGCTAATTTGTTTATTGTGCTTAGAAACTCTTTTAATTCCCTCGATTTCTGGGATGGATGAAGTACGGAACTTACCAGTCTCTAATTTATGTAGCTCCCATTTGCCCTTCTTTTCTCTTCTATCTTTTCCTCAGCGACTTAATATAGACGAATTAGAAGCTGTTTTCTCATATACCAGTAAATAAATTATTGCTGCAATTATTCGTGGAACGTTAGTAATATATTGTTAAATTTAATTCCATTTTCCTTAGCTCCGTTGTTAGTAGCAATAATAAATTTTCTAACGCTCTTTGTGCGATTTCAGCTCTTATTTAGTACGTAAGATTATACGAATATCTGGCATTAAACAGAAATATCGTTTTAAGGTACCTTGACAGCCAACTGAGAGCTGTTGTAGAAGGAACGTCAATTAAATGAGAAAATATTTTCTTCAGTGCTACGAGTACTTGTTATTACTGTATTGCTGTTTCCATAGCTACTGCTACAATCTGTATAGATCGTGTATCTTAGGCCCGTATTATTAACCGATCTTGGCTTACGTGCACGATTTCGGATATTACAAATGTCATTTTTACACTCGTACCATTTGACGTGATTTGACATAGTATTCCAACATTTCGCCGTATTAGAGCTAAAACCAACTAAGTTGACCATTTCAGGGTTTAGAGTTAACGAATGTTTGCACAAATTTTTTAATGATTCCGAGGGCATACAGACTCATTTTTATTTGTATTCTTATCGTTTTATCTTCGGATCTAAGCGCCTTAGCTTTAAATTTGTTTTACCATTTGAAAGTAGAGATTTCTGAGTCAAAAGGTGTAAGAAGTGTTTTGACCCTAAAAAGTGAGTTAGTCGGTTTTAGCTTTAATACGGCGATTTATTTATTTCAACTTTTGAACCTTACAAAAAGTAAAATTAATAAAGGAACTTAATGATAAAAACATTCTTTGCTAGTCAACCTACGGGAAGTATGACAAACATTGATGGCGGTATTAAGACTAAATCTTGAAATCAAACTAAATCTTGAAATCACAGAGATCTTAAGATCTCTTTATTAATAAGGGCTTAAATTAATAGTGAATTTATTATTAGCTGCTGAGCAAGGTAAAGGCTGTTGACTAGTATATCTGTCGAAGATAAGCGGGATGGCGTGTGCCAGATGTTTATATTTTTCAGTAACCCAATTTAGAAGTTTGTCAATAAATTGAAAAATGTTAAAATGCAACATCATAGTCAAGGTTAAAGTACTTCTACTTCACACCTGAGCAATTACTCATTTGTATCAAGAGCAGGTGTGCTCTTGTATAGAGTACTGCTGTCACATTTGAGATGGGTCCAAGTACCAGGGAAAATCGTAATACATTTGATACTTACCGGCTAACTTTATAAGACCCTTTATTCTGTTCATGTTGATCGAATAGTTCTTGTATTCTTATCTTCTTTTGTACCTGATATTTGGTACCTAATAATTAAAAAAAAAGGTATTTTATAATCTAAAATTTTAGCAAAAAAAACCTAATTCAAATGAAGTACATTCTTTCCAATAAAAAAGAATCATCAACATCGGTTGGCGTGATATTGAGTTATTCGTCCATTTGTCGCGCATATACTTAATGCAAATTTAAGACATATTATGGTTTTCTCATGGATTTCATTCTCAATTCTCACTCAAATTTAAGTGGAACCATATAAAAAGCACTAGCTTTCGATTAAAAAAAGAATCAACAAAATCGGTTCACCCAGTCGTAAATTCTGACTTCTAAGGTAACAAACATAAAAAATACAGTCGAATTGAGAACCTCCTCCTTTTTTTGAAGTCGTTTAAAATTAGAGTAATCCTCCTTGCTGTATTCGAACATAGACTCCCGGTAAGCTACGCCCTGGTAAGGTACAAAACGGATTTCATTCGTTTTAGATAGGCTCAGATGTCATTAAAATCTCATTCAAGTATCAAGCGGCATATTATCTAGCTTCTCGATTCTAGCTGCTAAAAGGTCACGGACCTTTCTTTTTATAGGTGTAAAGGGTATATTCAAAAGGTATATCAAAATTACAGGAACTTCATCTTAACCTTACTTCAACATTCATTTCAACATTTAGATGAATGGTACTTCACCATACTTATCTTTTAGTCGGCAACCTGACGAATACAAAGTAGGGTAGTAAATGAAGAGAATTTCCGACCTCACCTCTTCAAGAAATGACCTTTAAAAGAATGAATAGGTCTTTAGGCAATTTATAGGCAAACATGCGTTGTCGTCGTGTCAACGATATTTGATCTTGGCGTAAAATCTTTTTTGCAATTTAGTAAATAGGTTCTGTAGATTTAATTGGTATAAGTATTTTAAGAAACTTGATTGGCCACTCACCTCTACTCATTCCATACTGGACCAGGGAAGTATCTGACGGGAAAACCTTGGTGCCTCTTTTTCGCAATAATGCACGCACGAGTTTGAATTTAATTTTTGATAGAGATATGTTTGTGTCGGGCTTACACTAATCTATAATATAATATTGCTGAGCGTGTAACCTCTTTGAATTTACTGCCTCGCGTTTCTTATACGAATTCTAATAACTTGATTTATCGTTGAAAAGTACATAAAATTACGGCGTTTCGTGTAGGTATGAATTTATCTTTACAGGGCAATATTTTTCACTTGGAGATACTCGTAATAAAAGTTATCTAAACAAATGTACCCGGCAATTTAACATAAAACGAAGCTAGGCGAGACAATTTTATTGTTAACGGTACGTTGGTCTCGGAATAAATGAACAATAATAACAATACACAATACAATTTTAATGGGGCACTTAGGAAAATATCTATTTGATACGAGTATAGACTTTACTGATTCAGTAACCTGCGTGAATTATCTTTTTTATTATAAAACTAGGAAATCGCCCTCGTTTTCTTCGGAAAAAATAGTAAAAAAATATATAACATAGCCTATGTCACCCGGGGATAGTGTAGCTTCCCAACAGTGAAAGAATTTTTCAAATCGATTCAGTAGTTTCAATGCAAACAAACAATCAAATCTTTCCTCTTTATAATATTAGTATAGATTAAGAACACAATATTATGGGATTTGGTCAAATTTTGAATGCTGTTTAAAATTTTCCATGATGTTGATGGTGTAATGCACTGCCATCTCCATGGTTGCAGTGTGCCATTAATTTCATCAAGTCGAGTGGTAACATTTTAAAAACTTTTATTTTAAATTAATAGGTATTCACCTAGTCGTCTGAAGTATTTTTTATCCTTCTTTCTTTTTTCATATTTAGATATCGTTGACACTGACACACACATGAACACAATACGTACATACCACAGACAAACTATACGTAGTGTAGTGTTCGGAGGATCAATAATACACACGCTTTACTCTGTAATAGGTGAGGTATGAATACGCAGAGCGCACATCTGCACTCGCTCGCCGCTAGCCACAGACTGTCGCTATGCATAGACACTACATCCCTTCTTTATTGTATAAAATTCAATTATTTTCATTGGTTTGGTTTACAAACACTTCTTGTAAGTCATGCAAGCTACGCCAATGCTTCAACAAGGCCCTACTGTGAGAAGGGCCCGGGAGAAGAAGCAGCAAGAAACTACCGGGGTGTTTTTTTCCTACTCACAGTTACAGATAGCACTTATTATCTACTTACAATCTATATTTTAAAACTCATGTCCAAGCAGTCTTTTCATTAAAATAATCATTCATCGTAAGTTGTAATACCCTTTCATAAGAATGCTTTTAGTATGAGTTTTAAATATATAGTATAGCATTTCCGTCAATTTTAATGGAATTTTATATTATTATTATTTTATTGCAACATCGATATAGATCTGAAAATAATAAATTCTTTGATATCCAACGTTTACTTTCTTTGTTGTATAACATGTGTTTCCCGTTTCTGTACATCGCTTTCACCATCAAATACTCACACCGCTATGTGAGGGCAGGGTTAAAGTTTGGTATCAATCTGTTAGCCTCAGTTACTTATTTTCATCGATATATTTTTCTGTACCCAATTTAGGATCTGTAACTCCCTTTGTACTGTCCACATATTGTTCTCCTCTTTTCTCTAATTGAATTGTAGACATATCAACTCCTGTCTCTCACACTACCGTCTAACGGTTTATATATAGAGTGAAAGCTATTTTATTTGAAGTGATTGGAAGTTTCATAAAAAAAAATTATCTTACTAGCATAATAAGTCAAATGAAGATCTTCTTGCATTTCACTAAATACAACTCTTGTAGATCATAATTGTATTTTTAACTGACGTCAAATGTAGCCTTGAAAATAGATTAACCCAAGCCACGTACCACAGTCGTCTACTTCAAATATTAAAAGTAACAACATAAGTTCTGAAAAAAAACTCAAGTAAATCCCTCTATTGCCACGGCTCTCCCAGCCGATATGCATATATATCCATTGAGTGAATCATAATTATGTGTTCAATATGCGTCACCCATACACAGATACACCTCCAACTTCACTACAACTTTCTTTCTTGAGTCCCAGTCTCCATCTCGTATCATTCAGTATCATGATACTGTTTATAGGTGCTCGACAAATACATGACGCCTCTGAAATGTGAAGCGGCCCGAATCGGCCTTAATAAGTGTTGTGTAAACATCGCGAAATGTGAGAGCACTTAATAAGTGCGCTCAAGCATCGCGCCACATTTAATGTCACTGTGCTTCATGGTCTGTTTCTATCTTTATCAAACTTATGCAAAGTATAGCGAAAAGAACGAGGATGGCAAATAAAAATATTTCAAGTCTATAAGGTAGTTCGAAATTTTCAAACGTAAATCTTGAGAATTTTGATTCATTTAACTAGACATAATGCATAATGTCAATATAATGTCTACAGTTCAAACAACTCGCTCCGCGCATTATGAGAACTCAACTTTAAACAATTTTCGTATCTGATATTATTTTTTCATCTCGTGTCACTAACAAATTCAAACCATTGGCCAGCAATTCATTTACTGTTAAACTATTTAATTCTACCAGTGTTTAGACTGTTAAGGTCACAAAGACATTTAAAATAGTAGCAAAAGAACCTTTATAGTCCAACATAGTCAAGGAAACGAATTCAGATTACCTTTGCTTCCCAGGGGAGATTTCAATCGTTATCAAGCACTCTCTATGAGAATGCTTTGTGAGTTAGTACTTCTGCGTGCACGGTCACTCACACTTGCATGTACACTCGGTTTAGTGATGTGGCCACTCCAACGTCTTGATGGAGATCTAGTGCTTCTAGCTTCCTCAATATCAACGTCACTGTAAACTTGATAGATCTGTAATACAGAAATATACGACGAGCCGCGGACTGCATTGCTTTTTAGAGAAAAATCTCTAAAGTTACTTCTCTGCACTGTCATTCAACCTTTTTTTAGTATCCGCTTGGCAGAGTCAGGCATAATGAAATCGAAACAATTTGTTAACGTATATTTAATAATAACAATAGGTAACCTTGCCCTTGGTATCCATATTGAATACTGTCGTGGAAAAGTATGGAAACTGATAAAAATAACCTTTTGGTCATTAGCCGTCACTTGACGCTAGTAAAAGTGTTGATGTCGATTTTACACGAATACAGCCTGCGCTCTTTTCTGCAGAACTTCTCTGCGGAAGTCAGTGCCTCGTTGTCTCTTTACTATGGAGACAAAATCTTAATCTTCACATATTTTCCTTTATTTTTCGGTAGCTCAAAAAGATTACCATTTACATTACAAGTAAAGATATTTGATGAAAATACTACTATCTTCTGAGTCTGCAAGTGCTTATTTCTGTATGGATGAATCATTATATTATTTCAATAAGAATAATAAAACATCCAATAAATTATTATGGATTATATTATATTTTAATAAAAATGAATATAATTATCACAAAAGTCGAATCTGTTACCATGAACTCATAATTACTTGTACTAATTTGTCATAATCTGGCTCAAATAATTATGTGAATATATTATAACGTTTTTGATTCCTTACATAATACTTGCATCATTTCTGTACTTGATATTTGTGATTCATTGTAATTGGGGTAGCTTTCTGAAAACCTGCAATTTGTTATTTCATCCCACGATTTCATATCAGTGAAATGCGGCTGGCCGATTATGATAGAACCATCTCCATCAGACATCTCGAATATGTGTCACATGACTCATATCCAACAGACATGTTTGGCTTTCAATAATCTTCATAACGGCATAGCTCTAAAACATTAATTTGTAAATATATGCAGCTACCGTGCATGCATGGCTTTTTAACAGTTTAATGTAACAGTAACATGACTGCGTAGCCTTAGAACATTGATTTATAAATATTGGCGGACATCGTATATGCATGGTTTTTTTCTTATGAAACAGTAACATGACTGCGTAGCCTTAAAACATTGAATTATAAATCTTTACGGGCACCGTGTATGCGTGGCTTTTTGTTTATATAACCGCAACATGGCTGTGTAGCCTTAGAATATTTATCTATTATATAAATATTTCTGAAGTTCTTGTATGCGTGGCTTTTTACTTAAGTAACAGCAACGTGGCTGCATAGCCTTATATTAATTTAATTTATAATATGCGTGAACTTCTAGTATGCATGGCTTTTACTTATGTAACAGTAATAATATGACTGTATAGCCTTAGAATATTTATCTATTATATAAATATTTCTGAAGTCCTTGTATGCGTGGCTTTTTACTTAAGTAACAGCAACGTGGCTGCATAGCCTTAGATTAATTTAATTTATAATATGCGTGAACTTCTAGTATGCATGGCTTTTACTTATGTAACAGTAATATGACTGTATAGCCTTAGAATATTTATTTATTATATAAATATTTCTGAAGTCCTTGTATGCGTGGCTTTTTACTTAAGTAACAGCAACGTGGCTGCATAGCCTTATATTAATTTAATTTATAATATGCGTGAACTCCTAGTATGCATGGCTTTTACTTATGTAACAGTAATATGACTGTATAGCCTTAGAATATTTATTTATTATATAAATATTTCTGAGTCCTTGTATGCGTGGCTTTTTACTTAAGTAACAGCAACGTGGCTGCATAGCCTTATATTAATTTAATTTATAATATGCGTGAACTCCTAGTATGCATGGCTTTTACTTATGTAACAGTAATATGACTGTATAGCCTTAGAATATTTATTTATTATATAAATATTTCTGAGTCCTTGTATGCGTGGCTTTTTACTTAAGTAACAGCAACGTGGCTGCATAGCCTTAGATTATAATTTAATTTATAAATATGCGTGGACTTCTAGTATGCGTGGCTTTTACTTATGTAACAGTAATATGACTGTATAGCCTTAGAATATTTATTTATTATATAAATATTTCTGAGTCCTTGTATGCGTGGCTTTTTACTTCAGTAACAGCAACGTGGCTGCATAGCCTTAGATTATAATTTAATTTATAAATATGCGTGGACTTCTAGTATGCGTGGCTTTTACTTATGTAACAGTAATATGACTGTATAGCCTTAGAATATTTATCTTTTATATAAATATTTCTGAAGTCCTTGTATGCGTGGCTATTTACTTAAGTTTGTTTTGATTTATAATTGACAGTACATGTTATGGTATATTATATACCACTTGTACATACCATACAGAATACATTATAGTATGTATAATCCTCATCACCTCGAATGACTTGCCATAGCAGCAATTCAATATATCGCTTACATAATTATGTATAGTTTGGCTTATTCCTTGCAACTCTAAATCAAGTGCCTACTCCGTAACTTAATTAATTATGATACTTAATTATGGTAAATACCCCATAAGTTGAATACCTTTTTAACCAACTTCAAAAAAAAGGAGGAGGTTCTCAATTCGACTGTATCTTTATTTTTTATTTTTTTTTTATGTTTGTTACCTCAGAACTCCGGACTGAGTGAACCGATTTTGATGATTCTTTCTTTAATCGAAAGCTGGCACTTGCCGTGTGGTTTTACATAAATTTGAGCAAGATCCGAAAATGGCATCCTTGTCAAAAGCATATAAGTCTTAAGTTTGCATTAAGTATGTGCGCGATAATGGACGAATAACTCAATATCCAACCGATTTCGACGATTCTTTTTTTTTTTTTTTTTTTGGATGTACTTTATTTTAATTCGGTTTGGTGAAAATTTTAGATTATTACTATTTGCTTATTTTTAGCAAACAAAGCGTTTCAATATTTTTGACATTTAGACTGAAGTTTAGTATTCTCCATCTTTCGATTTTAATAGACCTTTAATAGGAAATACACATCACATCGAATAACTTTCACAAAGACTATTTCGATATCTTTAATAGTTTGGCGGAACATAAAAATATTCCACGTAACTTTACAAAGAACTTTGTTTTTCTTCCCAAAACAGCCATCCTTGAGCCATCACGAACATTTTTGAATCAAACATAGTCAAATCGGTTAAGCTACCGAGAAATACTAGGGTTAATTTTTATTTATACCAGCAAGAAGATGTATATGACAATAATAATATGCCTAATTTGGGCTTTTTTTTTTTTTTTTTTACACAAGGTACAGTAGCATTCTCCTTACGAGCCTTGTTTAAATTTGCGTGCCTTTGCGGCCTTTTTGTACACAGAGTACATTTGCATGCTCCTTACGAGCCGTATAAAAGTTTGCGTGTCCAACCAACGGACCTTGTAACGGGACTAGTGGGATAGACCCAACAACCTGCGTGAACCTTGACGTAGCTATCGATTGACGTAGTTATCAATATATTTCATATTGGCTTTAGCATTAAGATATTAACCAATTGATGCTTCAATATTACTATGTAATAAGGGTTGTAAGGTATAATAAACTTTTTAACCATTATGCTCATATCTTAACACACTGTTCGTAGCTATTTTCCAGGTTCTTCATTAGAATGATTATATAGGCGTGATCTTCAAGTGAACTGTAGTGGCGTGAACATAATGATATTTCTATTGAACTGCCAGCTAATAAGCAAAATTACACCTGTAACTTGTTAATAATTATCAACATAAAATCTTTGGATTCATTGCAGAACGGTATTTGAATTATGAAAATATTAACCACAGCATTATTAATACGTGGGGTAGATTCTGAATCGTTTCTTTCCAAGTCATTCCAAGGGTAACGTGAAGTTTCACGCTTTTATTAATTATCCACCAAATACAACAAAACTTAGGATATTGTTATTGTGATTCGATAGCTTTATTTGAAATAAGAAACGAAATAAATTACTCTTCCACATGCTACTATATATATTATTACCGACAGCAATATCGTAACCAGTTGCAATAAATTCATGGTCTATTTGAAATAGTTACTTGATGCATGGCCCTTTGTAACAAGGTGATTTGCGTGGCCTTCGAAATATTTAATTAGTTTTGATGTTTAGACAACCATTTTGTGTACAAATCTGGCAGTGGTACTTTCGTTGCCGAGTTCTTAAAACGTTAATACTTAAATAATTGTTATTTAAGTACACGCAGTTAGGCGTACCCACATGTAAATTATGTGGTTGTAATGTAATTATACACTTTACTTACTTGAATACGTACATAATAGAATATATTCGTAACGAATTTGCCTGCCCAAGCGTATGCAAGCAAGGGCATTAATCCTTCTTTTTTTCCAACAAATTTTTTGTAATTACTTATTATTTTTTACCGTCGTCGCCACTTGTAGTGTTCGGAGGATCAATAATACACACGCTTTACTCTGTAATAGGTGAGGTATGAATACGCAGAGCGCACATCTGCACTCGCTCGCCGCTAGCCACAGACTGTCGCTATGCATAGACACTACACGTAGGTACACACTAATGATGAGTCAGCACAGCTACATCTCAGACTTCAAAACGTTGATATCTGATGACAATACGATGTTTCTAATATCGACATAAATAATTTCCTAAAGTAATATTTACTATCAATAACAATCCTAATTTTTATACCTATTGTGAGCAATTTAAAAACTTTGTGATTTATTTAATTTTGTCATAAATGTCTTTTAACTACAGGAAATGTAAGCAGTGTTTTAAAGTGAAACAGTCAACAATTAACTATTTATTTCAATTTTTATTGTCCTTCAAGAGAGCTCAACAAAGATTTATTATCAAAGTAAATACTCTTTTACAGTGAATTATATAGATCGCTGCTCTTTTAACACTTTATTAATCGTAATTAATGGACGTGACTTTCAATTAAAGGACTGGCCTATAAATGTAGAGGATTAAGCTAATATTTTTCTTTGAGAAAATTAATCTCAGAGCAATTACAAGAGGGCTTCTGTATTTTTTGTGAACGGACAATCATTTTAAGAGCCTTTAAACTGAAATGAACGTCGCCTCGGATTGACTGAGATAAAAGACAAACATTAACTTAATTTGTTCTTTTTCCCTTTGGGTTTACAAATTTTGTGATTTCGAAAAGTACGGCTGTTTCATTGTTTGTCTATTTCAATTGTGAATATACAATTTGATCTATCCGATTTACTAGAAAAATGAGGTACGTGCTTTGAAGTATAATGACATAGAACAGACATCTCGAACATAATGTGTATCCCGCTCGGGAGGTTTGATTTTCAAAATTGAGCCCCGGTTCTCCTTTCAAAGTCGAATGAATCCATTGAAGATTGAAGCCACGTGGCGCCAATGCATTGGGTCATACATGGTGTTCGCGGTGTCTGTTCTATACGCTATAATAATACTTCAATGGCTGTTTCATTGTTTGTCTATTTCAATTGTGAATATACAATTTGATCTATCTGATTTACTAGAAAAATGAGGTACATGCGTCTCTCTTTGACTGATTTAAGAACGAAGATATTTTGGTAGAATATTCTCCAAAACTTTCAGAATAGGTAACTGTTTCTACACGATTTTCCTGTCGCTCTGAGACATGTCCTGAATAATTTCAAACTTTACACTTTGGCCTCTGGGTAAAATGTAGCACCGTAATTGAGATAGTATCTTTCAAATTCGTCAAAGGATGGAGTTTATAATAAATTTCAGAGTAATATTGTAACAGAGTAGTGTAGGACGTAAGTCTTAGCCTAATTTAATTACTATGGATATTTTTCAGTTTTAAAAATTACACTAATGTTGTGGTTTTAGTCAGTGAATGAATATTAATTATAATAATAATAGTTCATTGGTTGTAGTCTTTTAGAATGTAGGAGGAGAAAACGATTGTTGTTCATCCTTGTAGGTAACGCATATAATTTTAAATATTTATTTTAAGTTTAATAAAAAAAATATCTTCTATTTAAACTGGGTCTAGAGTATTGTAATAAAATTGTTGTTCATGTGCAGAATGAGATCCTGTATCAACCTTATCCAAGACTATCCTTGACAAGTACACTTGATCGTGTGTATTATTAAGTTTTTTATTATCTGTAATTGGTTTACCCTGTTTGTGTGTGTAAAAGTTAGCAAGACACACACTAACACACACACACACACACACACTAAAGAGTTAAAATCATTGCTTTAGGACTGACTGACAATGCATTTTTATGAAACGTATGTTTACGCGTTTGGCTCCAACGGGGAAGCTCCTTAAAGGTTAACAACAACACAGTCATAATTTTTTACTTGTTAATAATACTTGGTATGGTTTTATGCAATACGCCTCCAATGAGGAGTCCATGATGCACAAAATTCAAGTAAGCTAAAATTATTGTTTTGTTAGGCAGTTGCTTTGTTTGAGTAACGTAAATGTTCTAAGATGAATTAAATTTTGATAGAGGTCTTTCACATTGAGAAATATAAATTCAGAATGTTTTGGTACAAATACAACTGTATTCTATTTATCTTTACCATCTATATTGAGACGAAACCAGCTTTTCTATTTATTTCAGTCTATTCATCAGATTCAGCATTATACTAAGGTTGTATTTTATTTTCGAATAGTATAATAATTTGATTTACTTAGATATCATTTTTGCATGATGTAGGGTAGATAAATTACTCATAATTATAATTGCATTCATACGTAATATGTGTGATCCATAGCTAGATATTTAGCATAGCGTCTGTTAGCTATTTCATAATGATTTACACAAACAATAATTGTAATTTTAACTTCATATGAATACGTCAGAATGATTAAAATCAATTTGAAACTATTTCTTCTTTTTTCTCCCATTTTTGATAAACATTTTAATTACCTATTCATTAATATAAAATCCATGATTATAATTTTTATTCGCACGTAAAGTACCTACCTACTAAAAATGCTAATTTACCCTTATAACTTTGAAACCTAATTTTTATTCTCATTATAGAAAATTCTTTGAATAATTAATTTTACAAGTAGCTTACGACCTAGATATACTAACTACAAATTTTAACTGTTAATAATGTTCATCGAATAGTAATTTTACGTAAGTAAGTTGTAATAGTAATTTTACGTAAGTAAGTTGTTTTTTTAAAACACGTTATGTTATGATTACTTGAGTTTAAACCCGTGAGAGTGGTGATTAAATGCGTTGGTAAAACTCATCAGTGTTCCGATACCGAAAACTTCGCAACTTTATGTAATCGGTGACTCAGCAGTTAGCACTAACTTCGCTAATTCACCCTGTTGGGTCTGTGATCGAACCTCTCCAGTTTGTACTATGCTAATGTTATTAAGGACGTAACGTTTTTAGCCATCACTATATTTGTAACTAGGAAATCGTCCTCCCTTCGCTTCGGGAAAAATAGTAAAAAAATATATAATATAGCCTAAGTTACCCGGGGATAGTCTAGCTTCCCAACAGTGAAAGAATTTTTCAAATCGGTTCAGTAGTTTCGGAGCCTATTCAATGCAAACAAACAATCAAATCTTTCCTCTTTATTATTAACCACCCTCGCCTCACCTTAGTTTCTACCCAAACTTGAAAAATTCCAAAACCAACTCATCAATCGGACTGAAAAGTTTTTTGTTTTTGATGGCCTGAAATGTTTCTGAAACCGTGTGATAAACTGTACTTGTAACCACACCAATCCTTTTATGCCGTTTTCTGCGTGTAACACTAACAAATATCCGTACAAACCTCCGCATTTCTAATATAAGCCATGTGTGTCATGTATGCGATATGTTGTGTCCTCATTGTATATCCATTGTGTGTACATAAATAAATAAATAAATAAATAGTAAAAAATAAATAAGTAGGATTCGTAAAACCTATGACGATAATCTTAAATTAAATTTAAATAACCCATGACAGTTTTATTTACACTAAACATAGTTAAGAACACTCTCGATTAAGTCACCTTTAAAACAAAAAAACACTAAATCAAAATCTGTTCATCCGATTGAGAGCTACGATTCCACAGACAGACACACAGATACACAGACACAACATACTTATAACAACCCTCTTTTTGTCGGGGTTAAAAACGTCTCTTTTAAGAGTATCTTGAAAAGCTATTTTTTATATGTTAACAAGTTATTCGGCAAAATATTTTGTGTTCGAGATAATATTATTCATTATCTCGAAGAAAAGCGTTTTCTTGTATATCTGGCCGTGAAGTAAAATAAAAGCGTGGAGTGTGAATTGCGTCGGCTCTCAATGGCAAAACCAATCATTCATCGAGGGACCAAGCTCTTTTTAATGCCGAGTATTTTCTGAATAGAAAACTTACTCGTATTTATAACTGAATGTCACTATAGATAGGCTTGTTTTTCATTACAACGAAGAAAGCGGTTCGAAGATGCTACTGATGATTGATTGCTTTGTGTACCCAACCAATCAGTCTTTGAGGAACAAAGAAATTTTAAATGCGGGCTGTAATTTTCTACGAGGTGAAGTCGTATGGATATACCGTCAAATAGGCCTAGGTTTGGAATAGCTAGTAAGTGCCCGCGACTTTGTTTGCCGAAATATAGTTTTATTTTTATTTTTTTACCCTTTAGCCGGCTAAGGATACGCTGCGATGTCCTCGTAAGCTGAAGTGCCTGATGTTCCATCCAGATGACGTGAGCGGTGAGGTGACATTAGAAGGTTTCCGCTCTTCTTCTTTAGCGCTCAGAAGGTTTTTGCCTGAGTTTTGCCAGTTTAGCAAGTGGAGATCTCCCGCCAGGTGAGTCGTCATGCCTGGGAATTGGCCGTACTCCGGTTATTCATATTTTTTGGAACTTATACATATGCAAGCAATCTAGAAAACTTCGATACTATGATTCGGGTCGGGCATGACGTCACCGTGTGACGTGTATTGCGATGTCGTCACTCTTGGATTCACGGAAGAAAGTTAATTAATTAATTAATTTGACCACTGCTGGTTCAGGATGTGAGTTGTTTGTCAGGCAGTAACTGTTATAAAATAGCGAACGTTAAATAACTTCACTTTTCTTTTGATGATACTTACGTCAAAATTTACAACAGTCCTGATATCTTTCTACTGATAGGTTATGGTAAAAAAGAATCATCAAAATCGTACCACCCTGTGCCGATTGCTGCGTGATCATACATTAAAATAAAATATGTACGTGTTGAAATGAGAATCCTTTTTTCGTCGGTTAAAAAGAAAAGACAATTATTATAGGCTCTATCACCTCTATCCTTTCAAGCAAAACTCTGCGATTTGATTAAGAACGTATCGCCAGGTCCACCTGTCTCTGTGTATCTTTTAAAATTCATTCAAGAAGCTATTCAGATTAGGCTTTGGAAATTGGTTTATAATGATAAAAAAGCATGTCTCGTTCAATATAGGTAATCCAATTTTGTTTCGCAGACGAAATTGATAAATTCAACAAATTTTGACGCAGGGCAACGTTGCCCTTTGACTTTTAATGAAGTGCCAATATAAAAAGTTAAATCCCCGCTTATTTCAAAGTAACGTAATTTGCACGTACAAATTAAATTCTCTTAGATATAGACAAAGAAAATTAAATAAATTTTATCAATTTGTTTGGCAGGTTGAACAAATTGCTGGAGCGAATTAATGACACTCGATTAGAGAGTACTATTAGCAAGTTGAAAGCGATATGGCTCGTGTTGATCGTGAGGGATCGGCAAAGTTAAGCAACATTGAATGCGATGGGAGTTCAATGTTTGCAAATATCACAGATCAACAAATAAGGTACATAGATAGAACTCACCGCCTTGTATTTGAGTGAGGAAGAAAAATACCATGCTGGATTACGTAATTCCTGTATTTACAAGCTACCACGCCCATCCAGCTACCATGCCAGTAACTCCGGACTGGCAGAAATCAGCATGGTTTTTGAAAATAGGCAACAAGGAGCAATTCCTTACTTGGTAAATTATTTATTAAGGTAGTAGTGTAGTTTTTAGATGTATAATATTGTTAGCTCTAAATTATTTTATTATAACCATCCAAAAGAGCATCAGGCACTGGATACTTCAATTTTAATAGAGAATAAACGATATTCCAGATTGCCCAGTTATTTAATTTTTTTATTAATAATATGTTTTAAATGCTGATGAAAGTAGACACATAATTAAAATAATATAATAATATAAAGCAGAAAATAAATAATAATATCCAACAGTTCGACTACAGAGACAATAATATCTCATTCCATAACCATTAGACATATCATTCGAAGTCGGGCATTATTCGTGTAAATAAATTAAATCTTTGTATTATAAATTGAAGTGGATTAAACTCAACTCCGGGAAAATTCGTACTCTGTTCCGTGGTCATGAATTTTTTGTCTATTTGTCTATGTTTTTGTGAACCCCATATACATATTTTCGGCCGGGTCGGGAAGGGGATTATGTTTTTAATTTATTTGCTTTGCGCTGCGTAAATATAGGTATGAATTACTATATTTTTGTTCACGCTTTCGATACATAACCTGCATGGTGATACTGCTCTTCCAAACATTCTCTTTTATCAAATGGTTAGCTGATAGAGAATGCTTTGAGCATTAAGCTCGATATTTGTACCGTAATATTTTTATTGTGGTTAATAAAGGTTAAATAAAACAAAATAAGTCTCCCGACCTGGTGGACTGAGGTCCTAAAAAGACAGACATTCAAGATTCAGAATTCAGAGATTCATTCAGGATTCAGAGGACCGAGCGTACTGTTCAGAATGGCGCCAATCAGGGGAGACCTATGTTCAGCAGTGGACTTAAAAACGCTGAAATATATTAGTTACATAGATAGACCAAATATATACTGAGAGATATATTTCTTATATGTTAAATCCGAGCAAGATGATGTAGGCTGCTAGTTATAAATGAAGTTATATAGTTGCTGTATAAGTACTATTATGTACTATTTTGTCTCCTGTGGTATAAGCAAAGCTTTGAATTCAGTTCGTTACTTAAATGACAAAGGAGTCTGTAGTCTCTTAGTTGCAAACTCAAAATTAGAATTGAAACTCAAATAGTAACTTGTCATGTATCGTAATCTTTGTAAGTTTCTTTTTCATATTGGATACGTTTGTTACTGGTAACTAACTGGATGTAAAATTGGAATTATACTGGATAAACTTTGGATACTGTCACAATCAGACTACTTGAGTAAGTATTGGCATATTGGCTATCTCTTTGTTTCATTATGGGTTCACGGAGACTCTTTTTGCTTTGTATCTTAGCTAAGTAGGCTTTGAGATTACTATACTGCCGTATTGTATTTGTAATTTGTAATTGTAGGAAAATTATGCCACTGCTTAGACTTCACTTAACAAACATTTCAGACCATTACGTAATGAAAAGGAATCCCTCCTTTTAAGCAAGACTCTATAATTTAAAATTTTCGAAAAACAAAAAATATTAGCAACATTAAAATAAATTCAAATTGTGAATTATTTATTGCTGCAAAATCTGCAGTTATACGACTCCGTCGCGCACAATACGGAGCCCATTTGAGTAACAAACGAAATTATCTCAGATTTCCAACAAACCGTGTTGAATCGTAGCGATCGCGAACTGTTATACATAATTAATGCAGACTCCTTTGTCGGTAAAGCTTAGCATATTTTAATTTGATGAAACACTTAGCGCTGAAGTATTCGAATGGCAGAATTAAAACAGTCTATTATTTGTGTATTTTGTATTGTTTTGAGAAGTTGCCGAGTTTTGATTTGTTAATGGCTTAGCTTTTCGGGGACTTTTGTTTTATTGAGCTTTTCGGGAAGATTTACAAGACGAACAATATTGTAGAAATAAATAATTTTACTTTTATGGTTTACCGTTCACTTTAGCATAGTGCAAGGAAAAGGAACAATTCTGAAAGGCAGGATTTCATATTGATGTGCTACTTAGTATTTTAGGTATCATATACCATACCATATACCTTATGCATCTACCACTTAACTGGAACTTTCAACTTGTTGGAGAAAGGATAAAACTTTGTTCCGAAAGATTTAGAGATATTTCATAGGTACATTAAGTACCTACACAAGTTACACAATTTTAGAAGGTTATTCTTGATACTCCAGACTTGATTATGTACTTTAGCATTTGTTTCAGAGACTATCTGTGCTCCGCGAATCATGCAGGCGCAATAGTTTGTAGAAATATTTTAACTATTTATTCAAAGATATTTTTATACATACAATATCATTGTATTTATTTTGTAAAAATTTCAAATGGTGTTTTATTTAAAAAAATATTTCCACAATTAAATTATTGAGTCAAAGTAGCTAAATTAAAATTTTACTTTGTGAAAGGCACAACAAGCTATTGTCTCTTGGTAAAAAGACAGTTTGAACATCAAGCCAGAGAGGCGAAGAGAAAAAAAAATATATCAAAAGTGTGTGAAATATTTTTCTTCACAATAAACCCTTTCCTACTTCTTATGCGTACCTAATTTTATCAATCTAAATATATCAAACTCGCACTTAGGTTTCGTCTTTAATGGAATCTACTTTTAATGGAACTGACAGTTTATGGTTTAGCTTTAAAGATATTGTTTTCTGAAACGAAGCTAGATGGGGTCACTAGACTTTACTAAACATAGGTAAGCGCTCAGGAAAAGAGGGATCAGGGAAAGTTTTCTACTTGTCAATTACAAACGTCAAACCGGAATCTGGAGGCCATAATTTAACAATTTCGCAGTAATTACTAATCCAATAAGACGACTCTAACTCAAAATTTGACAACTTAGACAGACAGGCCAAAGTTAGTTGCTGCGACTCTGTATCATATTTGTAGTCAAGTTGGTTGCCGAGGAGTTCTAAGTTCGATTTCCGACTTGAAAATAGATACAACAGATATCTAGATAAAGATAAGTATACACTATCGGATGACACAGTAAATTGAAGTACAGGAATGTGTGTGAGGCTTTATTTTTTATCTTTGGAAATTATCTTTATCTTTTTTTATCTATGTTGAATATTATTATAATAAGAAAATGTTATTTAGTGCGTTTAAGAGTGCCCTTCGCTGTCATACTAATAGTATGTTAATTGGCTGGCATTAATTTTGATAATGAATTCTATCTTATTCTGAGCGATCGAATTATTGCCTTCAGTTTTAGACAGAGGGACACTCAATATTAAATTTTTCGTTTTTCTGTTTTACGCAAGATTGCAAAGAACTAAGCTTTAGTCTCGTATTTAATTATCTTCTGTATTCGCTAAAAGATAATGTCACACTTCATTATAACATTACAACCACCTACCTAATTCGAGATAAGCACGAAAATATGAGGGTAATTTGTCAAATTAATGTAATTATGCAGATTGTGATTGATTAATATCGTATTTTATCGACAGGTAATTTAAATTTAGGGATAATAAAATACTGACCTAAAATATTGCACATACGAGTACTCAATCAACGTCATAATGCTAGCCCAAGCAATTAATTTTATGCTCTGTGTTGAATGTGGATAGCAGAAGAGAAAGTCTTGAAGTTTTTCCAAGGAGTATATTGCGGAAATTATTACAAATTTACAAAATATTTGAAAAACTGCGTGCATCGAATGAATTTATTAATGCGTATAGGAATGCGTGTAAGATGCGTGTGTAAGAAGCGTATGAAAGCTGCCGATTTAGCTGCAACTTGCGTAGACTGGGCGGAGGGGTCCATAAGTCGCCACGCGATTGGCTGCCGATGACGTGATAATGGGCCCCTATTGGTAGTGGCACAGTATGACGAGACATGACGAGATAAGTTTAAATTGTGCATAGGAGTGCCCTCTGGTGTTGAGTAGCTTGAACATCCTCCCGGCCTTGGAAGCAGCCAGCCTTCCAATATTAATCTTCATCAACTGGTAGCGGGCATATTTTAGAAAAAGCACGTCGAGCAGTACCGGTCGATGTCTTGATATCCGCTACTCTCGAAATGCCGTCAGGACCTGGATACGTCTTGATAATGCGGCCAAGACTCCATTTTAATGGCGGAAGGTTCTCATCCTTTATGAGCACGAGTGTATGCCTTGATAAGTCACCTGTATGCTGCTTCCATTTGGTTCTTATCTGGAGTTCTGATACATACTCCTTCGACCACCTGGACCAGAAATGCTGACGCATCTGCTCCACCCGTTGATACCGCGTGAGAAGATGGACGGGCTTGTCGTGTAGATCTTCGCCAACCGGAGCTGTCAGGGAGCGGCCGACCAGGAAGTGTGCTGGGCTGAGCGGTTGCAGGTCGTCTGGATCTGTCGATAAAGGACTGAGAGGACGGGAATTCAATACGGCTTCAATTTGAATTAAAACCGTATTAAATTCCTCGTACGTTAAGTGAGCGTTGCCAACGACACGTCGCAAATGATGCTTGCAACTTTTGACTCCCGCTTCCCATAACCCTCCAAAATGACTGGCGTAAGGTGGTAACAGATGAAATCTGATATTCTGAGAAGCTACATAGTCTTTAATATGTTCAGAACAAGAATTAAGGAATTTTGAAAAATCACTTATCAAACCCACAAAGTTTCTCCCATTGTCAGAGAATATTTCGCTTGGTTTTCCGCGACGCGATATAAATCGTTTAAGTGCGAGTAAGTAAGCCCCCGATGACAAGTCACTGACCAATTCAAGATGAATAGCGCGAGTTACAAAGCATACAAATAAACAGATATATGATTTAATCATTCTCGCGCCCCTACCTTTACGGTTAAGGATGAATACCGGTCCTGCGTAATCGACCCCGCACTTCATGAAAGGGAAACCTGGCTGCAACCGTTCAGCAGGCAGGTTACCCATGAGCGGTGTTAAAGATTTCGCTCGCATACGAGTGCAGATAATGCATTTGTGCCACAGACATGTATACCTAGAGTAGATGCCGCATGTTCATACATTTCACGTGTAACAGAAAGGATTTTAAATCCTATTTGAGCGCCGTGTCATTTAGTTGGCGTTTTACTGCTATTGGCAATAGATGTCAACTAAAATAACAAAAAATGCCTAATTGTAACGTTTTAAACTGTAGGAATTCTACAAATACAGTTAGCAGAGGTAAAAGAAATATTTCTTTTCATCGTTAAGTAATTTATTTATAAAATTGTGTAGTAATTTATTTTAAAATATTTTTTTTCATATTTATTGCATTTCTACCACGTTTTACAACGAAAAGCACTAACTTACTGTGTACTGCATACTACTCAATACATTGCTGATTTTGGTAGCAAAATTTATACGGCTTGTTTACTGGAACACGCAATGAAAGTAAAACAATCGTTACTATAAATCGTCGCTTAGCTTCGTAGTACGGTGAATATTGTCGTGTTTCTGTAAAATATAGCATATAGTGTTGTTCATTTACTCGGTGTGGTCTCGATGTTAATCGATTTTGAAAACCAATGAATAATAATATTTACATAGAGACAGTTTTTAACAGGCAAATTATTTTTCATTACAATATTAATATTTCTGTATAGTGATTTTATTCATGATAACATTATAATTAAAGGTTTTCAAGTGACCCCAATATTAAAGCAAAATGAATTATAGCGACGGGGCATAGATATTGGTTTCCAACAAAACATAGCCGTATATGTTCTATTCATTTCAATGATGACTGTTTTACGGATTCGAAAAAGAAACGAAGGCTGATTTCAAGTGCAATACCGAATATTGATGTACTGTTTTTTTATTTTGAATTTTTAATTAGAAAAAAATATTCGTTTAACTTTAGGTAAGTTTAAATGTGTCCATATGATGTTTTAATTTTCATAAAAGAAATGTTTATAAATATTTTTTTAATTTTCATTTATTTAATTTCTTGAAAGCAAATAATAAACAATCATAATATTTATGATCTCTTTATTTATCTTTACATTTTTGAAGCTTGTGTTTATAACTAACAAATAATCAAGTTAAATAAAACACAAAACTATTTATTCGGTCATATTCAAGCACTATACTTTATTATTATGTACAACCAACCAAAGGCATTTTTTATGTTTTACATATTCTATGCCTACAAACGATCATACGATTTTCTATTTACCTAATTATTATCTGTAATCGATTTTGAGAATCATTAATCGTTGTCGAGAATCGGTAACGAATCAGTTTCGAATTGATATCGCTAGGATGGGGAATTTCAGCACTAAATATTCTTGTGACAGCACAATGTGTCAAAAAAAAGTGACACGCTTGGTTTTCATACAATTCGAGGTACATGCGTCGTCTATTCTTGATATATGTCTGTGATTTGTGCACTATCATTCGAGCCAAGTTTCTACCACCAACCGGCCACCAGGTTTCTCGAAGTGAGTATAAAAGTAACTGTGGAGATGCGTGTAGTAATATTTTATGTTCGTGCCAAAAAAGTAATATAGTAAAATTATGTTTAGCTGATAGTAAAATTGGATGTTTTTTGTCAAAATTAAAATGTTGCGAATTACAAATGCGACCACCGACTCGTATTATATTTTTATTGTCAAGAAAAATATTTAAATTCGTTAATTTATGAGTATTACGTAATGATTTATTTTTAATAAGAGCCTCGTACACGTCAGAAAAA
The DNA here is from genome assembly GCA_963932265.1 of Thymelicus lineola. Taxonomy (NCBI): domain Eukaryota; kingdom Metazoa; phylum Arthropoda; class Insecta; order Lepidoptera; family Hesperiidae; genus Thymelicus; species Thymelicus lineola. Next base: position 3,898,096 of record OZ010693.1, on the reverse strand, counting down.
GCCTCGCGTTGAGACAGCCGCGCAAGCGTTAAAATGGATTCACTCAGCTCGTCCGCAGTCAGCGCGCCGCACCGCCGATGTTGTTTTTTACAGCGGGTGTTGTGGATAAAACGAAGCGCATAGGCTGCGGCACGCTGCATGCGACTGAACTGAGAGAATCTGGAAAATGTGAATAATGAATCATTAGTATCTTGATTACACGTTAATACTTTAACTGCGTTTGTTTTAATTTCAGGCAAGTCGGCGGAATTAGAATCTATGTTTGTGTAGGAAGAATCGTATTGAAGTTCATTGAGGAATGACGGTCCATTCCACCATAACGCTGAGTTAGCTAATGTGTCTAAGTGCATTCCGCGTGATATGAGATCAGCTGGGTTGTTGCGACCCTTGACATGCCTCCATAAGGTATCCTTTGTAAGCTCGTTAATTTCTGCTACCCTGTTCTGGACGTATGTTTTTAATAAATTAGGTGACATGTGTAACCAGCCTAAGACGATAGTAGAATCAGTCCAGAAAATCACTTTATCAAAATGACCTCTGAGTGATTCATTAAGCTTAGAATACAGACGAGCGCCCAATCGAGCTCCACACAACTCTAACCGAGGTATAGTGGTGGGAGTGAGCGGTGCGACCTTGCCCTTGGAACTTAACAATCGAACTGTCACAGCTGATCCCTTACTAACGCTGCGAACATAGGCGCAGGCGCCGTATGCTACTTGTGACGCATCAGTAAATATATGCAATTCTTTACTAATTATTTCCTCACACAAAACGTAACGCGGTACTCTTATGTTTTTAAGAATTGAAAGGTTGTTGACAAAAATAAGCCATGCTTTTGCTATATCACTAGGCACATCCTCATCCCAAGTTAATTGTAAAACCCATAATTTTTGTAATAAAATTTTTGGTAATATTATTGCAGGGCTTAACAATCCAAGAGGGTCAAAAATTTGCGATGTCACGGATAAAATTATGCGTTTAGTAGGTTTAACTATGTTATTACCGTGATCAAAATGTGTATTAAAATGTAAATAATCGGATTTATTATGCCAACCTAATCCTAACGTTTTACTGTGCGCGTGTTCACCCAAGGATAATTCCTTTACAATGTTATTTGTAATGTTATTATCGTGATCAAAATTAAAAATCCATTTGCGAAGGGGAAAGCATCCCTTCTTTAAAGTATTCGAGACTTCTTCGCATAAATGTATTAACTTTTCAATGCTTTCCTCCCCACAGATCAAATCATCAACGTAAAAGTCATTATTGATTATTCTTGCGACATCGACATTGTTACAATCGTGTGCTAATTGTTTTAAACACCTACAACTTAAAAATGGCGCAGAAGCGGTCCCGTAAGTCACGGTGTTTAATTGATAGATACCAAGTTCTTCAGACGGACTGTCCCGCCATAAAATCAGCTGCAAGGGACGTTGTTCAGGGTCGATGAGTACCTGCCTGTACATTTTTCGACGTCAGCGCAGGCGACGTATCGATTTTCACGAAATCTGAGCAAAATAGAAACTAAATCTCCCTGTAATGGTTCCCCAATGAGCTGTAAATCGTTAAGCGATATTCCGTTCGACGTCGCTGCGCTGGCGTCGAATACTACTCTTAAGCGCGTAGTAGTACTGTGCTCACGGAATACACCATGGTGTGGCATAAAGTAGTGAGGGCTACCATAAGCTGTGATGCGACTCATGTGCCCCATCTGTACATATTCGTGCATAAAATCGCGGTACAGCTGATTGTAAGCGGGATTGCTCTGCAATCGTTTTTCTAACGCTAAAAAACGACGCTCCGCTAGCGAATATGATTCACCCAGCGTGTCAGGTGATTGTTTAAATGGAATACGAACGCAGAACCTACCGTCAGCAGCGCGCCGTGTTGTCTGAAGGAAGTGGTTCTCACACTGACGTTCGCTCTCACTGCGCGCATCCCCTGACTTGCGATCACCAGGCAACTCCTCGATCTCCCAAAACAATCGTACCTGCTTATCAATAGCTTGCGTGTCAAGTGTGCTATAATTACAAGAAACGACTTGTGATGGTTGCCTGCTGCGATAAACAGGACCTGATACCACCCAGCCCAATTTGGTATTCTGAAGGAAAGGACCACTCGATAGTCGTAACCTCCCTTCTTCCAAAAGATCCCAAAAATGATCCGCCCCGATCAACATGTCGACTGGTTGGCTATCATAAAATGTAGGATCCGCAAGTTGAATGTGTATAGGTATGTGCAGTTTATTTTTATGAATTGTGAAAGTTGGTAAATTAGAAGTGATATGCGGTAAAACCAAACATGAAATGCGCATGTAATAAGTCCCGCAAATCGCCTTAATTTGTACATCACAATTTTGCGTGCTTTGTGTGATAACATTACCAACCCCATTGATTTGTGCAGTGGACTGTTTTAATTGTAGATTAAGTTTATTACATAAACGTTGTGATATAAAACTTCTTTCGCTGCCACTGTCTAAGATGGCGCGAATCTTGTAATAATTGCCTACTCCGACGGCTATCTCGACTATCGCAGTAGACAACAATACAGGTCGTGAATGTGAGTGTGTATGTAACGTATTTGTGCATGTAACTGCAGGTGTGTTGTTGTTTACCTGATGTGCATGCGCATGCGGCCGGTGTGGCTGGCCGGACCCGCGATCACCCGTCTCATTAGCCGAGAGCAGCGACACGGAGCGCATCTCCGTGCTGCTCCCTTCGGAATCACGATGAATCAATGAATTATGTTTTTTATCACATTTCCTGCAAGGACCGTATCGACACTCACTAACTGTATGACCAGGATGCAAGCAGTTTTCGCATAAGTGCTTATTTTGTACAAACTTGAGTTTCTCATGTAGATTTAAATTTAAAAATTGTTGACAGGAATATAGTGCATGTGGTGCGTTACACAACAAGCAGTTTTTTGTGCGTGAAGTATAGATTGCTCGCGGCTTAGACTTATTATTGACTAGATTAAATTGTACTTTTGTATGTGTTTGTGTATTGATAGAATGACGCCTGAAATCGGATGAATGTGAGGTTCCAGATTTTGAATGTGTTAAAGTGACAGTTTCCAAAATATCAGCCTTATCTCTTAAGAATGTAATCAAATCATCTAATTTAATTTTAGTTATAGTATCGGTGTCGGCGGCAGAAGGCAACAACATACTTTTATACCGTTCCCACTCGCGTTCCGTTGCGGGATCTAACTTGGTTACTACTAAATAAATAACTAGAGTATCCCAATGATCTGTCGGTTCACCGAGTAATTTTAGGGCTCGAATATTTTTAAGTATTGTGTCGATAAGCTTGCGAATCAATGCCGGTGACTCCTTATTGACATTAGGAATATTAAATAGGGATTTGACGTGATTATGTACAAGTAGCCTGCTATTATTATATCGGTTTAAGAGTAGTTCCCAAGCGATTGTATAATTGCGTGCCGAAAACTCAACTGAATCGATTACTAGTTCTGCACTCCCACGAAGCGAAGATTTGAGGTAATGGAATTTTTGAATATCTGAAATTTCGTGAGAATTATGAACAAGGGCCAAATACGTGTCACGGAACTCCAACCACTGGTCATAGTTACCGTTAAAGGTAGGAAGCGAGATAGTAGGTAACTTAACTGATTGAAAGGAATTGTTTATTGATAAGGTCCTGTCACAGGGGGGTTCCTCGTCACTGATCATACACTCCGTCTTCGCTATGACACTATAATAATTGTTTTCAAATTCCTCACGAATTAGTAATTGCGATTCTAACTCAGACTCCGGGAGTAAACATTCTATTTTATTTTGTACATCACTGAATTCGTTATATAAGTTTTTAGCCCCTTGTAACCGTAATTTTAACTCTGCCCGATGCGTGTACGTTATTTCTAAAGATTCAAAAGAATTAACATAGTTTTTAAATACCGTTAGTCTACCCTTAATATAACCTCTTAGCTTGTTTAAACCTTTAATAGCAGCATTATCATCAGATTTCTCATGATCGCCCTTAGACATTTTGGAAGGTAAGGAAAGTTGAGTACTTACAGTATGCAAACACCAAAATTAATGCGTCACAGACCACAACACCCTCGTCCGTCAACCGACTTGAACACTGCAGTGAATCCCAAGGAAGCAGCTTCACGAAGGGCCGTTGGTACACGTAGACTTGTCTCCCAAACAGTGCGTGTCTTCTGGCTTCTTCTTCTTGAATCCGACTCGTAGGATCAAAATGTTGAATGTGGATAGCAGAAGAGAAAGTCTTGAAGTTTTTCCAAGGAGTATACCTATTGCGGAAATTATTACAAATATACAAAATATTTGAAAAACTGCGTGCATCGAATGAATTTATTAATGCGTATAGGAATGCGTGTAAGATGCGTGTGTAAGAAGCGTATGAAAGCTGCCGATTTAGCTGCAACTTGCGTAGACTGGGCGGAGGGGTCCATAAGTCGCCACGCGATTGGCTGCCGATGACGTGATAATGGGCCCCTATTGGTAGTGGCACAGTATGACGAGACATGACGAGATAAGTTTAAATTGTGCATAGGAGTGCCCTCTGGTGTTGAGTAGCTTGAACACTCTGAAATTCCAAGCTGAATGCAAAATCAGTTCAAGATTTGCATAGAAAACTCAGTGAATTATTTGAATATACTGCAGTATTGTGATTATACAATTTTTATTTGTACTAAAAACGAGCTTTAAAACCAACTTTGCGTACCTAATTATTTAGAAGAAAATTGTAAATAGTAACTAAAATTATGAGTTACTGATTTCTAAATTTAAACTCTACTCAAACTTCAGCCTGTGTACATTCTGTACGAAATAAGTGAATGAAATTTTCTCTTCATGTATTGTCTTACCTATTTATTTATTATTATTATTTATTTATAATCTTTATTGTAAAACCTACAAGCTAGGCTTACAAAGGGCGGACTTAATGCCATGGGGCATTCTCTCCCAGTCAACCCATGGTGTAGGTGAGAAGGTGTGGTAGGCGGTAACAATAATTATTGAACGGGATAATATGCTGTAATAATACATAATAATAATAACAACGAAATGTATACATACATAATTAAAAATAAATTATTTCAATACATGCAACTATAACTTTATTTTAATATACTATAATAATAATAATACAATAACATCTAAATAAATATACTAATAAATATATAATAATAATAAATATATGTACTAATAAATGTAAATATAATCTCGTTTTATACGAATCCGTGACGAAATCTATTCCACGGCAGAGGATTTAAAGAAATGATTTTTGATCAGTCTCTTAAAGGCTTCTTTAGTGGGGGCTTTCTTAATCTCCAGAGGCAGGGCGTTCCAGAGTAGTGTCGTCTGAAAAGTAAAGGAGTAGTTGTAGAAACGTATTGCTAGATGGTATTACCATTTTAAGATTTACAGAGGAGCGAAGTAGTCTATCATGGGAATCACAACGATAATGAAAATTGCTTTTAAGGTATGAAGGAGTGTTAGGATCGTTATTTCTTGTTAAGGTTCGACCCAATAATTATATTATTAGTTTTAGGTAAACAATATTTGTATGGTGCAACCGTGCATCTGCTGGGGTCAGCATAGATTACGCGAGCGCGTGCGAGTAGTTCGCAATCAGCCGTCAAGGGTCGCGCGTGCTTATCTTTTATCACGTTATCGTCATCAAAGTTCATTAAATTTCATATAGATTTAAATACCAATTTCCAGTAATACAAAAAATCTTATCGTACAAAGTCATAACATTTTACTTTTACTATGTACGAGTATACACATAGCTAACAAGAAATCGTACAATATTTCGACTGCAGTGTTCGAGATTTCTCTTGCAATAACTTAACATAAAATATGATAAGCATGATTTGAAGCTACGCTCAGGATTGTCTCGAGAGGAGATAACTTCTCAACAGTTCACAGTAGGTACTGACACAAAATTTTATAGAAACCCTTGTGTTTCAAATCAACTCAGTAGATTATTTATTATGTGTCAGAGTGCCGTAAGTTAGGGGAGGCCTTTGTCCAGCAGGAGACCTCCAGGGGCTGATGGATGGATGGATGGAGATTATTATCGATATGCATTATTACAGTGAATCCGCGTAGGCTTATCATTTGCACAATGTTTGCACATCACTTTTTAACTCAGTCATGTCTGTGGAAAATGTTTGTGACTGAAAATACTCAAATGTAATTTGTTGCACCCATTTAACTGTGGAGTTAAAATAGTGGTAAGAATGTGCTTTGCTTCATCAACAATGAAATAAATATACTAGGTACCTAATTCAATTCTGTGACGTTATTGTAATATTCCGGGTTTAGGGTTATTTCGGGATATAATTAGAAAGCGTATTTAACTTTTCAGCTTTAATAATAGAATGACAATCTGGTTGACATATTGCAAATACATTTCCTTCTTCCTTCTATATGGCCATATACTACAATCCCACACACTAAATTTCTACAAAATTATAAACAAAACTAAGCTACTAAAATAAATCAATTATAAACAAAACTAAGCTGCTAAAATAAATCATTCCACTGTTCCCATTCGTTTCGTAATATATACAATAAAATTAATCTTTATAACGTGGAGGTTTAAATACGCGACATCTTCGTATTGGACGCGATTGAGTCGGTACAGGGGTGACAGACTGGGGATGCGAGGATTCCGTCTGAGTCTGATCATTTGAAGGAGTAGAGAATTGCTCGCCATCTATGTCTCCTCCTGCCAAACCCCTGGCTGGTGACCCATCCGGCTCGCACGCCGTCGACGTTCCCGCAGACGGCTCCGACTGGTTTTTAGTGTTAGCTGGACATACAATAAGACTTTTGATCCTGCGTTTAAGTTGGTCGACGTGTCGATGAATTTGGTTACCGTTCGGATCCGATATTTTATAATCGGTCGTCCCCAAAGACTCTACTACCTTCCCAGGAAGCCATTTCTCAGCTTTAGAATACTGTCGATACCAAACGTTTTCCCCTATTTGGAAATCTCTATTTGATCCTCCCGCAGCGTCAACCTGACGCCGTTGGCTTTTTACTACTTTAGACATTATGTCTGGTTTTAAGATATCCAAATGTGTACGCATTCGTCTACCCATTAATAACATAGCTGGACTTTCTCCGGTTGAACAATGTTCGGTATTCCTATAATATAGCAAAAACTTATTAATTGCACTATGAATATTCGACTTTTCAATAGTTGCCTTCCTAATAACGTTTTTGATAATTTTTACTGCATTTTCTGCTGCCCCGTTAGAAGCAGGATGGTATGGAGCCGTAAAAATATGTTCCACCCCGTCAGCCGATAAAAAGGTTTGAAATTCCCTACTTGAGAATGGCGGTCCATTATCGCTAACAACCTGCTTAGGTATTCCCCACCTAGCCCATATTTCACCTAATCTTTCTATCGTGGGACCTGCAGCCGTACTAGGAACCTGAAAAACCTCTAACCATTTGGACATTGCATCGACTACTATCAAGAATGTCCTGCCATTAATTGGGCCCAGAAAGTCCACGTGAATTCTAGTGAAAGGCTTAACCGGATATGGCCAGCTGCGTGGTGTGTGCCGCGGCGGCATGTCGGCCACCGCTGCGCACACAGCACACGCTCGGCACTGCGCTTCAACCGCCTCGTCGATGCCAGGCCACCAGACGTAACTCCGAGCTAAAGCTTTTGTTTTCGTTATGCCCATGTGAGGCTCGTGCAGGATCGTCAAAACCTTATTTTGACATCCTCCCGGTACAACCACCCTGTGGCCCCACATGACACAACCCAACTCTTCATATAATTCCGACTTCCTATTAAAAAACGGTTTCAAGCCCTCTATGTCATATTTCTCCGGCCAAGCGTCTCGAATAAAACTAAGCACCCTTACTAATAGCGGATCCTTAATCGTTTGTTTTTTTATCTCATTATAATCCAGTAGTAAAGCATCTTGTGCAAAGTGCAAATAAGTTTGTTCCGGTATCGTCTCATAACTATTACTACAACTTCCGGTATTAATGGGCATTCTTGATAAACTGTCAGCACAGTTATCTTTAGTGATTCGTAGTCATAAGCCGACAAGATAATAGCCCATCTCTGCATTCTACTGGCCGTCATAGTAGGTATACCCGTATTCGGACCAAAGATTGACACAAGAGGCTTATGATCCGTACGTAAAATAAAATGACGCCCGTATAGGTATTGGTGAAATTTTTTCACACAGAATATTATCGCCAAAGCCTCTCGATGAATCTGTGAATAGTTAGTTTCCGCACTGTTGAGAGTGCGCGACGCAAACGCAATCGGCCGCTCGCCGCCGCCCGGCGCCTCCTGAGTCAGCACGGCGCCCACCCCGCGCGCACTGGCGTCGCAAGTCACTATCAACCGCTTCCCCGGGTCGTAGTGAGCTAACACACTTGCACCTGACAGTAACTTTTTAACCTGTTCAAAGGTCCTATCGCACTCAGAACACCAATTCCAATCTACCCCTTTACGTAACAAGTCGTATAAAGGTGATAAGACTGCACTTAAATTCCTAATAAATTTACCGAAGAAATTTACCGTTCCTAAAAATGATCTCAACTCCGAAACATTCATCGGTTGTTTCATTTTTAGAATTGCATCTAACTTCGACATATCCGGCTTAATACCGTCCTTAGATACTACGTACCCAAGATATCGGACCTCGGAAGCTAAAAACACGCATTTACTTTTCTTTAATTTGAGACCATGCGCCAGCAACCGTTGGAACACAGACTCTAGTGCCTGCATATGCTCCATTTTTGATTTGCCGCATATGATTACATCATCCAAAAATACTTGAACATTAGGAATATTTACTAGTAAGTTTGTCATAATACGCTGGAATATACCCACACTTGATGACAACCCGAACACTAAACGATTATACCTAAATAGCCCTCGGTGTGTATTTATTACTGTGTAACGTTTGGTATCGTCGAGTTCAATCTGATTATAAGCTTGCGACAAGTCTAGTTTACTAAAATACCTACTCCCGTTTAAATTAACTAAAATCTCTTCTATTTTAGGAAGAGGGTAACGATCGACCAACAAATACGGGTTCAAAGTTGCTTTATAATCAGCACAGATTCTTAGCGAGCCATCCGGCTTATTAATCGGTACCAGTGGAGAGGCCCAGTCGGAGCAATCGACGGGTTCGATGACGCCGTCCCGCAGCATGGCGTCCAGCTCCGCGTCAACACGGTCGCGCAGCGCGTACGGTAGCGGCCGCGCGCGGTGAAACACCGGCGTCGCACCCTCTCTCACCCGGAGTGTCGCGCGTCCTCCCGTGTACCGACCCAGTCCGCCCTCAAACAGCACCTTATATCTGGTTAACAAATTAAAAATATCATCATCTAAGCTAACTGCCTTATCTACAAAATTACAACAAACTTTTGGAATATCTATCGCTAGTTCCGCTAACCACTGCCTTCCTAGCAAGGAAGTTGTGCCCCCCTCAATGATAAATAATTCTAATTGCTTTTGGCAATTGCCATACGAAACGGTCGGCGGTATAATAATTCCGAGTGGTTTAATCTTTGAGCCATCATAAAAATTTAGAACCGTGTTATCCTTTATTATGTCTAAATGTTTAAAATATTGGTCGTATGTAGCTTTGCTTACACAAGAAATTGCCGTACCGGTATCAATTTCCATTTTAACGGTGACGTTGTCTATGTTTATCGGCAAACTCACCGCTCGGTAGTTATTTAGACATAACTGGTGAAGGTCCTCCTCGATATCCCCGCTGAACTCCTCACTTGCATTGCAATCGGCACTACCAAAATTAAGACCTCCGCGCCGCTCGCGCTGTGCCGCTGCCGCCGCTGCCGCCGCAGCTCCTCCACGCCGGGCGCCCGCCCGCGTCGCCCCAACCGAGGCTGTAGAAACACCCGCCTCCTTGCATACTCGCCGCAAATGGCCTGTTTTCTTACACTTGCTGCACACGTATTTGCGAAATCTGCAGTTTGCAAAATCATGGTTTCCCGCTCCGCAAGCATAGCACCTGATTCTATTATCGCCGTTGGGCAATCCATGCTGCACATTATTACACGATGGTAAAATAGCGTGTAATTCATTTGCCCCGACTATATTTGCTGATACCTTCGCCGGTTCCATCACAGCCGCGTCCCGCTCCGCAGCTTCTAACGTCGTTGCAAGCTTGACGGCTTCGCAGAATGTAACCGAATCGTTTTCAGCAAACAAGCGCTGCCGTATAATATCGCTATAAAGCCCACAAATAAATTGATCTCTCATATCCTCATTTAAATTTGCCCCAAACTTACAAAATTTTGACAGCCGTTTTAATTCCGCTACGTACGTAGAAATGCTTTCGCCCATCTTTTGCCGCCTCTGTCTAAACCGGTATCGCTCTGCCAAGGCAGACGGAACCGGTTGTAAATGTTGGCTCATTAGCTCATCTGCCTTTTTAAAAGTTAGGTCCGCCGGTTTAGTGGGACTGGCCAAGTTTCCTAAAAGTTCATATGCCTCGTCCCCCATGGTGGCAATTAAAGTGGGTAATTTCATTACTTCCTCCACATTATTTACCTTAAAATACATGTTAAGGCGGTCGATGTATGATGACCATCTTCCCGTCAACACATTAAACTCATTCAATTTTCCGATCGACATTATTATTGATCAATATGAATACGTACGTGAGTTTTTCTTTTATTTTTATCTCGTCGCCACTGTAATATTCCGGGTTTAGGGTTATTTCGGGATATAATTAGAAAGCGTATTTAACTTTTCAGCTTTAATAATAGAATGACAATCTGGTTGACATATTGCAAATACATTTCCTTCTTCCTTCTATATGGCCATATACTACAGTTATAATACCTACTTAGAAAACGTTACAGTCTAGGTCCGTAGGTCGTCCTATACGAGTACAATACAAGTATTTTATTTATTTATTTAAACTTTTGAACCTTACAACAATGTAAAAGGTACAAAGGTGGACTTAAAAGCATTCTCTGCCAGTCAACCTTCGGAAAATAAGAGAAACATCGATGGCGGTATTATGAATGTATGTATGTAAAAGTATGTATGTTAAAGTATGTCTCGCAATAATGATATTGTTGCTTATCAATATGGTTGTGGCCATAGACTTCTATGGTTGTCGTTTAACATCTAGAAGAGCGTTTTTTTTTGTTTGGAACTGAACGGTCTGTCATAAAAATAAAGTTTTTTGATTATTTGTTCTTAGAAGAAAAACCGTCGTTAATTATCTTAAAAAAATTATCGTGATCTAAAAAGTAAAACCATTAATTATAATAATTTAAGAACCTTTGATCTATCTTAATTATGAAATATCTAATAATCTACGTATTTTTAATGAAGCGCTCATAGTAAAGCTTTGTAAGCATATTATTATGTTCGGTACTTTTAAACTGTTATTAGTGATATAACAAAACTAGTCCAGTCTAAGTGTCTTAATTCGGATGACCGGGGTTATCTTATTCATTCTTTAAAAATTACCAGAGACCCGTTCTGTGATCATAATTCGATCGTAAGTTTCAAAGGGTGTTTAATGTTAATTTTTATGTGTTTCTAATGCATGGTATAAACAAATAATAGCTTTTTGCACTCCTCTTTGTAAATTTTAACCATGCCTTTCATATTCCTCTGTCTGCGCATTGTTGTAAAAAGGGTTACGATTTTTTTTGTTTCTCGTAGGTATTAATAAGTTATTGACCATAGCCATTGACTTTAAAAATTGTGCATAATATTATATTATTATATACGTATAAAACCTTATTTGTCATCTAATACGACGACTTACGAATTACGATGCAGACAGGAGATATTATGTGATTTTTGAGACAACTTTTAAAACGCCAAAATCTTCATTTTATTTTATTTTCATATACTGTTTTGATCTCAGATTAAAGAAATAAAAGGCAGATGTATTCATCCAACTACAATGTGAAGCTATCAAAGCAAATACAAACTAAAAAAGCAAATACAAACCCTAGTCAGTACTAAAGAAAGCGTCAAATAGTTTTCATGTCACAATTGTCAAAATTTATTAAATAATTTTCTCAGATAAAATGCCGTCTTGCAATTTTAAACACTGCTAAAGTTGTTTTCAAAATCAAGGAAAAGAAGATTAGATATCTTTTCACAGGTAACAGTTAATTATTTTATTATTTATTTATAATAATATTTTTGCGGTGCGCTCGGAACACAAAACCTCGACAATTATTCAATTTAAATACCAGCTTTATATGAAGACCGATTACCCTAAATTAAGGGAAATATGCATGGGTTATTTGAACACTGACCGATTATAAATTTATATCAAAAAAATTTTTTAAAAGTAAATTGTTGTATTTATTTAAATCTTAAAATCAGGAAATGCAGCCAATGCATGTCGCTGGGTTATTATAAACATAAGATAGATTGTACAAAGGATTAAAGGGATAAAATTAGGATTTTAACATAGGTAAACCTGGTTGATTGAAAATATCACGTTTGCCGACGATAAAATGCACGATTGAAAGAAAATATTATATTCTATTTTAGTCATTCCTGTTTAGCCTGCTCACTAAATTATTTTATTTGCAGATTGCCGACAAATACGAGATAAATGGGTTTTTATTATTCCTCAAAGTAGGCAAGATAATGATTGGCCATCCAAATTTTGCTTTGTTTATTCATTGCATTTTAATGAAGATGACGTATATTATATATTTCATGTATTTTAATTACAATAAATGTATTAAAATTTTTATATTTTTCAATTAAAAATAACTTACCCATAAGAGAAAAAACCATAAATTAAAACAATTCAACATATTAAATACTGTTTATTAAAAGAACATTTGACATATTTAATATCTATACTTTTTGATTACTAGTGATATAATAATAAATAATTTGCCAATTTAATTGTGCATAATATTTCAAGTTGAAAATGTGGCAAAAAATATTTACTTAATTGCGGGAGATCGCGACTTTTTGTTTTCAATGTCTGGCAACTTACACACACAAAGAAGTATGTGTCTCTACGATGCCACTGCTAGCTGTCAATATGGTTGTCATGCACACATAGTGAAAAAGCGGCTTCACGTCATTTGTTGCATTTCTTTGGGAAAGTTATATCTGCCTTTTATTTCTTTAATCTGAGGTTTTGATGTTAAAATTGTAAAAGATCCTCCACAAGTATCAGATAAGACTCTCAGGGTAGGGTAGGTAGGTATAGTTATTGAGACACAACTCCGATTCTCCATTATATTGCAACTATTTGATACATATCACAATTACTATTCAAATTAAAAAACTGTAGGTATGTAAAAGTAATATGAAAGTAATAAAACGTTCTTTATAAATTTCCGAAGCTCCCATTCTCAATGATGGATGAGATGATGGCAGCTGGGCTAGCTGACAGATGCATTTTTGTCAAAAAAAACAGTCGTCACAATTTAAAAATTTAGAAGAAAATGCATCTGCCAGCCAAGGAATATTGAACGAGGTATTATTACACCTCGTCACAAGTTTTGATGTTAAAATGACTAGACTAATAACGAAACAAATAATAATATTAATAGCTTTCTTAATTCCGTGTCGATCAATTTATTCAATACGCATTGAAACCATTCGTTTACAATTTGAAAGCGCGCTAATTTCTGAGGTAATTCAAATCACGAGAGGAAAATTCAATTAGGTTTCTGTTAACGAACTAAAATGTATTGCTTTTGTATTTCTATTTATAAGGTTATTGAAAATTTACTAAAAGTTTTCAGACGCCTGAATTTCGCATCGAATGTAGTTAAATTATACGGATTGTTAATTCATTAAATTCAATTACAAAATAAGTTTTTATTAACTTATTTTGTAATTAAATTATTTAGTTTTGTACTTGTGGGTGAAGCGCCCATAGTAAAAATGAATCCTAGCTAAATCGATTTATCGTCCCCGAAACCCTCTGCATACTAAATTTCAGGAAAATCGTTGCAGCCGCTTCCGAGATTCAGAAAATACAAGAATTATTAGAACATCCGATCATTGATGAAATGTGACGTTCGACTCCGAATATAATTATTAAACGTTATAAAATTAATTCTATAATATGACCTGACTACTTCAGCTCTAAATGTATTGCTACAGTAAAGTAGCTTCTTGATGTTACTTACTTAACTTCAAGAAGCGGAAAAGTTGTCGTTCCGACGCGACGTCCTATCCCGAAATGTTCTTAGTGTTCGTACTTCTTGTCGCCATTTTATTTGTCCACTATTTCTAGATCTTCTATACAGTTCCTTTAAAGTTTTTAAACTTTGTTCGATAGTGTTACTCGCGACTTCGTACGCTTATAATAGTTATTAATATGAAACTCTTATTTTTGGAACATGTTTGAGACCGCCAATAGGCCATAAAAGGGTTAAAACCAAATACGAGTATAAAATTATCTTTTCATATGGTATCAAACATTACAGAAATTCTTCGGTCTTCTATTATGAACTGTAAAATTGCTATAACATGGTAGCTCGATCTGACATTATAATTATAAATTTTTAAATTCAGAATAACAACTTAATAAAAATAAAAGTTCCTGTCAAGTTAGCAATAAACTGTGGAATGGAGTTCCGTATTCATATAAATCCAGATACATTTTTCATTGTGATGATATTTAAAGACTGGATTTATGGGTATACCAAAATAGCGAAAACCACATAAAAATGTTGCATTTTGTTGGGGTGTAGATGTCCGAAGCTCCCGCTTTCAGTGAGAGAAAGACTTAGGTTTTTCAACAAATATGTCACATTTTTTAAACCTTTTTGTAACAATCTCCTCCTTTTATGAAGTCGGTTCTCTGTAAATTTATAAGTAAGATACAACGGTTACGGGTATAATTCAGTCGAGGAACATACCTAAGCATGTGAAAATGTGTCTCATTTTGAGCAATTCATTCATAGGTTAGTGGACTATTTATCTACCCCCTATTATGTGATTTTTTTTAATTATGAAAACCCCTATGCCTGTGACACCGCGCCGCGAGCACGCCACAGACCGGGGCGCGAGGTGTGTCAGTTCTTATTAGACCCCGTTGTTTTCCAATAAGATTATTATATTAAGCTAAAGCTAATTAGATTGAGAATCTAGAAACATTAATCTAGTAGCATTATTAATTACAACTGCGCCGAGGACGTAATATCTTAGAAAATAGCTTTGGAAAAATTGGTTCTAAAAATATGGTATGATAATTTACAAATTAAAAAAAACAACGTACTTATGTTCTATGTATTTTATTACTATTTAATCCTGTTCATGTATCAGTAACAATACAAGCAAAACATTAGTATAATGTTATACAAATATTTCTTGTAAAACAAGTTTTTTTGATACTTACCTGCACGACATCCAGTTGACTTGTGCCTCATGTGGCCTTTATATTTGATCTCGGTTCTTATTAGTCTTAAGGAGTAGAACAAAGACATTTTGTTTTCAGAAACTTGAGTTTATTTAATATACGATAAGTTAACGAGCAGAAGGTTTATAGATCATGATTTTTTATAAGATAGAAACAAAATTGACTCTAAAATATGACTTGTTAAACATTACTTCCGGATTACCAATTTTTCTGCCAATTTTCTACAAATATTGTAAATGTAATTGTTTTTTTTGAGTAAGTACTCGATAGATCTATGTATCCTATTCAAAATAAAGTCAAGCATGTTTTGAAGAAATATTTAATAAAAACTTAAGATAAAAACAGTGAAAATTCAGACATTTTGAACTTAAACATATTAGTGTTAACATGGATAAGACCGAATACGTGACTTCTAGAGATATTACTTAACTTAACAGCGATGTATCGAATTTATTCGATGTTTTCTATACGATATATCGGATTGATTCGATGTTTTGACAAATATTTATAAATATATAAATAAAAATATAAATAAAAATGCAAGTTCATTAAAGTATTCATTGACAAATGTCTTATCCATATAAAATATCGTCGTCGATGGCGGCCATCTTGATCGCACACTGGGTCTGTGGCAGCACCGCGCGGCGGTGACGACCCGTCTGTGGCATGCTCGCGGCGCGAGCATAGCTTGCCCTCCTTTTGTTTATAATGATTTTAATTACAAACCACACATAATTAAGCTTTGCCATTGACAACAAAAGAAAACAGTTCTTTTTAACACGCTATAAACAGCAGTACTGTAAGTTTTGATACTAAAGTAATCTTAAAACCGTCACGACAAAATTCAAGACAGTAGTGACAAGCAGCGAAGTCCTAACTTCAACAACAGAAAAAACAAGGAAAATGTATTGAGTAGGCGCTAATATTGATTTAACATGAAAGAATAATAAACATTACTTATATTTTGTTAAAAAATTTGATTGGAGATCACAATCACACGTGATTTTTTCCACTTTACAAATAGTCGAATGAGCGGGAACGCACCACAGATTTACAAACTCACTCCCGAAGAAGTTCGTATTACGCATTCGATTTTGTTGGTTTATATTAGCGTCTCGGACATCTTACTCTATAATACATAGGAGAGAATGGGATAAAGAGATCTCAAATGGGAAATTCGACCGAGGAAAGATAGCTAACCACAACCAACCGCGCTGCGATCATGCCACAGATAAGGGGGGGGGGTACCATTGCTCGCGTCGCGGTGGTTCAACAGATTAGAGGCTACTATTGATAGTAGTACACGAAATTTTTTTCAACTAACTAATTTTTCTTGATCTTTCCCCAATTTAAGATACTATATTCTTGAACAGAAATTGATCCTTATGAATGACCCTTTCGGTTGGCATAATAAAATACAGGCTGTTATTTTTTCACATTTCACTGGCTAAAACAGGTGAATTTTCAAAAATCTTTGTATGCAGTTTTACTTATTTTTAAAAGTGTCGCCCTCTACCCGTGTAGCCGAAAGAAAGAAGAAAGAAACATTTATTCCGACAAAGGCATTACATTGTTTAAAATTGGTGATATATTATTTATACAACAATTTACAATTGCATTTGGAGTTGCAGCTACCAACATGCATACCCGAGATAACACATTGTCCCATAGTCGATTGGAGAAACACTACAGAACCCTACAGAAATTTAGCTGTATTAGCGATACATAATTAGAGTCAAGGGAAGACATTTCGTGAACTCAATTTGAATATTAAGGTGTTTTCGATAGCAACTTTCGCGCTACCGTCAACACTAAGCTACGTGGGCGGTTACAGAATCCTCCATTTGCGGAGCGTGTAATCGACACGTTTAGCACATGGTTTTGCTAAACAACTAATTATGAGAGTATTCGAAGCGGTAATTTTGTATTTTGGTACAAGTAATATGGCGAATGGTAATGTTCCTGTGTACAGATAGCAAAAGAGGTATGCAGTGCATGATACGAAAACTTTCCCTAATGTTATTCTAACGTTATAATATTTTATAATACAAAATTTTACAGAATATTTGTGTTATTATTAGTGTTGAATCATTATTTACGTATACTTCACCACAGGGTGAAGTATACGGTGAAGTATACGGTATATCTACAGAGATATACCGTATGTCATTACTTCCCAGAATATGATCCTTGTTAGCGAAACTATCGAATGGTCTAATAATACAGGCTGGTTTATTTTTTTTAAATCAGCGGGTTCGATTCCTAGCTAAGAATACTGATTTTTTCGAAAATTTAACGATGCAGTTTTAGTTTTCATCAAAATCGGCCCCGAGACTCTTTAAGTACTTTTTGTTATCCTCATATCAGATTTGGCCATCCACGCTGCTTGAAAAATTCAACCTGTATAGCCGAAATACATAATTATATGTATATAGCTACCAGTCATTATGAAATCCTACATGAAAATCGCGCAATACTTATTGCGATTATAGTGTATAGAAGAGACGCTGTGTGTAGCGATAATGATAGTGATATGTTACTGGGATATTGTTAAGTTAGACACACACAATCACTCATTTATATGTGTACATACACACACATATATGCATTTCAATAACATAATAACATGCAGTAATATTATATTGAGCGGACGTACGTGTTATCGATATTAATGACCTCTTTATGCACTTCTGTGTATGTGTGTTATATGGAATTTCACTGCACGTTGTAACGTAATATTATATTCATTACGGTTATGTAACGTCGAATGTTCTATTTGTCGTACGTAGTAAAATGTATGTTACATAACTAGTTTATTTAACATAGTTTATATTACTGCGGTGTACGTGCCTTTGTATTGTTTTAATTAAAATGCATTCGCAGAAAATTTATGTTAGTTGCGATAAGGCTTCGTACACATGATGGCTGTTATAATCGTTGTATCGCATAAAATTTTTGTTTTTATACCGGAATTGTTATTAGACTTGAAACAGTTAATGCTGTTATATTATTTATCATAAAATACAAACTTATAATAAAATACAGCTATCAGATGCTAAGAATGAATATAAAATTTGCTCTCTTATTCTTAGACGCTCTTAGAATGCACTCATCTCTATTGATTCATACGAAAACTAGCCAAGTCAGACATTAGGCTTCAATATATTATCCTAAGTTATAAGAAGAAAGGATATTTAAAGTTGTTATAAAATATTTTACGTTGTTATAAATAAATTTCAGGACTGACAATTGAACTTGGCACCCATTTAGATTTCACTTCTTTTGTCGTTGAAGTCAAGGCAAGGCATATCATAATATTAAACTTGGCTTTCATTTTACATTTATGTTTTTAATAGGATATGTAATGAAACTTCAAATATACCAGCAAAAAGTATATTTTCTCTCTCAAAATCAACTTAATCAAAAAATCCACGACAATCTCTATTTATACTTAATTAGCAAGTTAATTGAAGCGTCCATAGTATTGCGGCTTCGGTCAATCTTAAGGGAACGATCGAGTTAAGCAACCGCTAGTAGCAAAAATATCTTGGGCGATTTTGTGACTCGGAGGGCACGTAAAGCCATCAGTCCCGGTTTTTATTGTAAGATGAAAACTCTCGACGCTTGGGTTAGCCACTAAATCCTCAACGAATCCGCAAAGGAACAACGTGGTGGTTCTAGGTCTCCTCAAGAGCAAGGTCATAATTATGCTCAGTAAGTATTGGGCCATTAACAGGTTGTAGCCAGCAAGATAATTGAAACCTAAGTTACAATTACTCATTTATCTTATAGGTTACATGTATTGAGTGTTTTTTAAGAACCACTAAAAAAGGATTACAGCATGCGATTTATAAAAATAAAGTCCTTCAGAAAATTTCGCCTTATGAAATAGCTGGACTCAAAAAAAGACAAAAAAGAAAAATATTTAATACATCAATAACCTTAAGAACCTAGGAATAAAATCGGAAATAATTTTATGACTTCGTATTCAAAAGGAAATCGGATGCCTTTCTCCAATATGTTTGCGGGCGCAAAGTATCGATCCTTCTTCTTCCCGAATATTCTTGTTACCAGACGTAAACAAAAACAGTTGCAACAAAACAACCAGAACCATACGATACATACATCTTACAATTAACAGCGCATTTACTCACCCTGTCTGTGACCTGTCCTCTCCGGCCATTAATAATCTTGTTCACTACGAGATAATATCTCGTACGGAATGTGAGCAGAGCGTGAAACCTCTAGTGTAATGATATTGCACGAATGCTCGACATTTCCTTATGAACTGGTACGGAAAAGTTATTTGATTGCGGTGAAATGAAATGTCGTGTATTTATATATCATCTCTTGGGGATGGCCGGTGGTATGCAGAGTGTGATCTGATGGTGATCAGTAGTGTAAGTTCTTCGACCAGATATTCTTTTGAATAACTATCTCTCAGTATGCGTGTATGTCAGGAGGCTAAATAAAACACATGAACAACATTCCAGGCCCACATATTCTCGATTTATTGCCTGCCCTGTTGGTACTAGGTACTAATCGTTATTTTGTTTCGTTTGAGTTTGTAAATTTACGATTCTTTACTTTTATTCCGTGGTATCGACACAAAACTTATTTATTCGCACGCCATCGTATTTTTTCGTCTGTCCCAGAGTGCTCAAACGTCTATGTCAATTTAACAGATGCATAATTTTTACAAAACTATCACAGATTAATGCAACGTTACTTTATTCTGTGCCGACACACACAAAATGTTTGGATTGATGTCCTTTTAAATATACTTTGAAACCATCCAGTCCAACCGATATGCTCCAAATTGCAATAGGCACATTTTCGATTTTCGACGTTTTCCATGCAATATTTTTTACGTAGTAGCATACGCCGGGTATCAACTGGTAAATAAATAAGTGTTTTATACTCATACTTCCGTACTAAGAATCCCAGTGTCGTGGATGATATGGGTACAATTCTCATCAAAAACATCCACGACCCTAGGACAAAATTCACATTATTTCTTAATCTTTTTGTTCTTTTGTAATAGTCGACAAACAAGCATAAGCCACCTACTTTACTCTCCGTCAGCCGCCACGGACATTGCAATCTAAAAAAAACAGTGGCACTCCGGGAGTGCCGACAGAAGTGAAAACTTGAACAATTACGTGCATATTGGAACGAAGTTCCTTATCGCGCGTTGTGCAAGGGGGCTAGACGGAAAATTTGGACACTTTTTGATTTTACGAATGACCGACACTTTTTTTGAAGTGATTCACAGAGTTTTACAGAGATGGCGCTGTACAACTTTCTGAATCACGCTGTTGAGACTCTTTGGCGCTAACATAAGTAAAATAGGAAATAACCTCGTTCCATCCGGGTGTCCTTTGACACCTCTCAAGTTTTTTTTTGAATCGGCAGGAAATATTTTATTGTGCAGGAAATACTTTTAAACAAAGTGTTTATTATTCATTATTATAAACTACTACTACTAAAATTATATTACAATTTTTATTTAATGCGCTATTATACATGAAAAATAGTGCATATTATAATATTTTACATACAAAAATTGCAATCTATTGCACCATCTTCATCTTAAGCTCAAGCCTTAGTTGAGTCTAATGGGTCCAATCTCAATCTACTTGTTTAAATAATATCCATGGTAACCCAATACTGGCTTTTATTTTGCTCAACAAGCGAAATCAAACAAGATTAAATACACCCGAAAGTTTATTATTTCACAAATTGAATTTCGTGATACCTATTGCAAGCGACGGCAACTTCTAACTTTCTCAACGGAGAAGCCACTTGTGGCTTGTATTACTGTCGACGATCACATATAAAAGATTCAACATTTATAAAATAGTAAATTGTATACAAGACGAACAATAAGACGAAGAACTTTATACACACTTTTATGCAAACTTATAAGAAGGCTTATTATGTGTTTTGTTTCTTTCACTTTTATGAAAAATGACAAAGATAAAACATTATTATAACGGTGCATCAGCTCAAATAGGTTTGTTATGCATTTATGAACGGCAAACTTCGAAGAGGTATCTGAAGAAGAATCACGTGTTTTCTTTGTACTTACTTTATTCGTTGGAGATACGACAAGGCCTGTATCGGGCATTTATTTTTAAATCTGGCTTTGTAAAATTTCCTTTAACAATTTTAGCAGTGAAGCACTTCCAAGTTCTGTATTGTTTCTGAAGTGAAGGTACTTCAACGCTGAAACTTCACGGTTCTTGCACCCGTAGTCAATAAATAATCAACGTCGTATTATAATACTTTGTAACTGAGAAAAGACCAACGCATATTTTGTATCACTTTGTCAGTTGACTTGATACTTAAACTTTTAATTTTTATGATTAAAAACATCTTTTAATGTTGGATGGATTACTGCGACAAAATAGTTTGAGTGCTTCCGGGTCTCGTAAAACACGGATATATAATATAGTATGTAGTTACTGGATTTTAAATTTAAAGATAAACTTCACAACCAACAGTGGAGTAGCATGGTGGAGTGAATCTTTGTTAAAAATGTGTGTTTGTACGTACTTACTCGTATGTACGCATGTAAGAAATTATATAATACTTCTTTGGCGTAACAAAACCACAATAGCTAAAGATATCCATTGCTATGCTGATGACAGTACCGGTGACGCCCGTTATACAGGCCGAGCAAATCTTTCTCGGGTGCAGATTGAGGAGAAGAGGATAAAACTTGTGTCTGAAGTCGAGACATCTCTGGAGCGGGTCTCGCAATGGGGCAGACTAAATTTAGTCCAGTTCAACCCCGAGAAGACACAAGTTTGCGCGTTAACCGCTAAAAAAGCCCCATTTGCCATAGCACCACAGTTCCAGAACATTCCTCTTAACATCTCTAAAAGCATTGGGATCCTTGGTGTCGACATTTCGAATGAAGTTCAGTTTCGGGACCACTTGGTTAGTAAGGCCAAACTAGCCGCAAAGAAATTGGGAGTGCTCAATAGAGCTAAGCAGTACTTCACGCCTAAGCACAGGTTGATGCTCTATAAGGCGCAAATTCGACCACACATGGAGTACTGCTCCCACCTTTGGGCCGGAGCCCCAGCTGGCCAAGTGGATCCGTTCAACCGAATTCAACGGCGAGCTATTCGTCTTGTCGACGACCCCAAGCTTACGGACGGATTAGAATCGCTTGAGTTGAGGAGAGATGTAGGCTCTCTCTGCGTATTCTACCGTCTGTATAATGGGGAATGTTCTGAAGAACTGTTTGGTTTAATACCTGCAGTTAATTTTCGTCACCGCCCATCACGTACCAGGTTCCACCAACACTACCTGGATACATGGCATTCGTCCACAGTTCGGTTCTCACGTCATTTTCTGCCTCGCACGTGTAAACTGTGGAACAAACTACCTGCATCGGTGTTCCCTCTAAGCTATGACATGGGGTCCTTCAAGAAGCGGGTCTATCGTCATTTTCGTGGCCGGCAACGCGTTGGTGACGCCCCTGGTGTTGCTAATGTCCATGGGCGGCGGTGGTCACTTACCATCAGGTGACCCGTCTGCTCGTTTGCCTGTTCTAAGCATAAAAAAAAAAAAAAAAAAGATTTCATCCCGTATGCCACAGCTCTTTGTTTGTAAAAGGAATCAGTTATCAGATATCTTCATCATGTCGATTTTTGGCTGTCGCTGTGCGCGTATCTTAACACGAAAACTTGAGAGACAGTTACGAGTATCAGCTAACTTCATCATTTCGTCTTTTGGCTGTCCCTGTGCGCGCGCATCTTAAAAAAATTATCCTTATGCTTTTTCCAAACGTGTTGAAACGGAAAAGCTTTGTTGGTAACTATAATAAATAACTGAACACAGCTAAAAATATATCCATCCTAATATCCCGATAAACAAGATCAACAAGTTATTTTTATCAGCACGGTAAGCCTTCCCCTGTTACTTTTAAGGTCTGAAACTTTCCACGAACGCTCCTTTGATAAGAACTCGGCACAAAAATAAAAACATATTTTCGAATATTTTTGATCAATAGCACGCAATAAAGAGTGGCAGCAATAAACTTCAAAGGCGATTAGGCGACATGTTTCCCGAATTAGTTTGATGAAAGCGCGCGATTCCGGAAATACTTAGAAATACGATCGTGTCTGAAATATTCATGAGAAAGTCCGCGTAAATATAATGAAAGTTTTCCAATAAAAGAATATTGGCGCGAATCGATATCATCAAGTACGTTAAGTGTAGTTACTCGCCTTATTTATTGTAAACTGTAAACACTTCGGAACACTGCCGGATTTATATTTTTTATGAGTGTAGGTCAATTTATTTCTGCTGCCCTGTACTTTTCTAAAATAATAATTTTTCATTCATAGTAAGGAAGGCACAGAACTATTCACTAAGGAAGTGCGTAGAAAAACAAGAATTACAATTTTTTGGGACACTTTTTAATAGCAAAATCATCTATAATATATCATCTTCTCAAATCCGCCGCCCCTAGGACTCTGCCGCCCCTAGGCCGCGGCCTATACGGCAAATCCAGGACTGCTTCGGAACCTATCTTAGTACTCAGACAGCTCACACTCAAAAAATTGTATGGAGAGAATTCTTGAAATTGACGTCTTTCTATTTGTAATCTGATTGAAATAAACGCTAAGTTAATTCAAACTCACTACAGTAGATCCGAAACAAACTCATAAATAATAACAACACAATAATTTTAGAAATAATTGTTATGGAACCTTTTGCGTTTACTACCTATTACAAAATCTTAAATATCTTCGATTATGTACGTTATTATACGAGTATGATATGATATTCATTTTAATTGACACAGACAGAATAATAATGAACTTAGATACTAGTTTGCACATAAAAACTATCTAAATGTTGTAAAAGTAGATGTAGGTAAGTACCTCTATTGCATTGCATTATGCAGATATTCAAAAATATTTGATACAATTTATGATCGAATTCCACTGATCCATGGATTATATTTTCAAGAAAATATAGACAAGCAACAATGTCAAGCATAATGCCTTTGTGGGTCAAGAGTGCTTGATATCGAGACAACACCCTTTTGGCGGTCTACGAGCACATCGCACCTTTGAGCTTCGCACTTTACCGGTTACTTAATTAAGTACGAGTACGTTAGAACGCACAGTTAGAACGTCATATTTCACTTCTTTATCAGTATTTTAATTATAGTGAAGATAGATTCTGTATAGAGTAGCAACAATCCATAATTGTTCCACTGCTGGGCTCGGGGTCTCCTCTCACAATGTGAGGGGTATAGGCCATAGTCTACCACGCTGGCCAAGTGCGGATTGGTATAGAGTAATCCGTCGTAAAGTAACTGTTAAACTGCTGTTAAATTGAAAAATTTCAGAAAGATAATAAATAATTGTTAAATACTCTCAGGTAGCAGATTTTCTCAGGACTATCTTCTCCAATGAGTTACCTGGTAACCCTGCAATCAGACTATAATATTTTATCTGTAGGTACTTGTCTAAAGTACAATGACTCTAATTGCCTCATCTCGGTCATGGAGGATAGAGTAGAAAGAGGGCCATCTCATATGTGGGGAAAGTTGAAAAAGTGTCCAGTTGTTTACTGAGAATAGAGGTTCCATTAATAGCCATTTCAGAATGGCGCTAGTGTCTGAGAAATAGATATATGAACATGGTTGTTGTAGACCGCACCGCAGCTCCATCCGTAATTGGACGCGTTTTTACGGACACTTCATACACAGAGATCCTCCTTCTACCTTCTATGCTCCATGATCTTGGTCACTCAGACAGCCATATCGATAATAGCTTGTTGTTAGTCATTGAAGTATAATGTCATAGAACAGACATCTCGAACAAAATGTGTGTCCCGCCCGGGAGGTTCTATTTTCAAAATTAAACCCCGGTTCTCTTTTCAAAATCGAACGAATCCATTGAAGATTGAAGCCACGTGGCGCCAATGCATTAGGACATACATGGTGTTCGCGGTGTCGGTTCTATACGCTAGGTAATAATACTTCAACGTTGTTAGTAGATTGAGTGTTCCAGTTAATCGACCACAATTTTCTTAACATACGTTTCACAATTTTTTTACCTTCACCACAATGTTTCCACAATTATTTCCTAAATTCCTCCTTGATTTTGATATTTAAAAAAGAGCCCGTAATCCACACGCACAACTTAAGTGGGTGTTACACCTATCAGCTTCTGCTATAAAACAGAATAATATCTAATGTTATTTTAGCAGTCGTTGAAACGATAAGCACGTATCACATTTTGGGTTAAGAGCGTTCAACGCTGAAGTATAATGCTTGATAAATGTTCGAGAATGTTCGAGATATTACCCTCCTGAAGCACGTCCGCGAGGATTCGGTTCAAGTCACTACTTCCTTTTTGACGACACTTTGACGTGAAGAAGCGTTGAAGTATCTTGTACAGAATGGGTGCGTTTCACTTGACGCTCACAACGATCACGCTCACGACCGCGGTTTTTCCCGTTTCACTTGCCTGTGCACCGTCCACTTCGACCACATTGACCCACCTCTTCAGATGGGTCGTTATGAGCTTGGTGTGAGCGAAATTAATGACGTCATCAGTGACGTTTTCGCCGCGACCATATCGACCGTGATCGTTAAGTGGAACGGCTAAAGGGTTATTTTAATCGTTGTGAACATCAAGTGGAACGCACCATTGAAAAATGTCAGAATAAAAATACTGACATGACAAATATATACCCCGAGATGGAGGCATAGAATTTATCTAGTCTTTCTTTAATTATATTTCACTCTTTCCTTAAGACAACTACATCATGCGGGTCGGTAGGTACACCAACGCCTTTAAAACGAAGAAACACAACTTTAGGTGGCATGTTTCCTGAACAAGAAAAGAATTTTAACTGATGTAGATTCCTACAAATCTAAGAGCACCTTATGCAGCTGATTTAAAATTTTAAACACTAACCAGTAACTAAATGCTGTTTAAGTTCAGGGCTTAAAATCTGATTTTAATCCCGTATTGCCTGGTAAAAAAACTTTTAGGAACACCATTTACATTTTTATTACCTATAATTATGTCTACCTACGACACAGATTACGGTTAACATAGACTAGGTAAGTGAATAAAATAACCATACCTACCCCATAAAAATGTCAACTTGAATAACTGCGCGACCACAGTATCCCTTGCACAGGCGATGGAGCTTGTATACTCGATTACATTCAGGCACTTGACTTCAAATGGTGCATGATAATATAGCGGGAACCAACTATAGCGGTTGGTAATCTCGCTATATAATGTTATAATAATTATATCAATAAAAACAAACTTTTCTTCTGGAAAATATATTTATTTCAACCCCGTCAAGAGGAATCTCCGAATGTCTGAATGTACAAAAATCAAATTATAAAAATACATAAAATATAAACTTAGAAAATAGCCAGCATATAACTATACAAGGAGGATGAATATTATGTTATAAATAAGAAGTTATAGAAAATAATAAAATATGCCGTACCGATCGCCACAATAGCATATTGCATTTGGGAAAAAAATCGGCACATCGCAGATAACTTTGTGTATTACCGTTCTACCCGCGGCTTTATACGCGTTTACCAGGATAATAAATACCCTATAACCTATTTCCGATAATGGTCTGTCTACCTGTGTGAATTTCATCAAGATCTGTTTAGTAAGTTTTGCGTGATTCGTTCGATTTTGAAAGGAGAACGGGAGCTCAGTTTTGAAAGTCGTACCTCCCGGGTGGACACACATTTTGTTCGAGATGTCTGTTCTATGACATTATACTTCAATGGTGTTACATTATTGTTTAACAAATATTATGTCTCAGGTGAAATATGAGGGTATTGAATTATTTAATATGAAAATAACTTGTATTCCGTTAATCGTGATCTATCATGTCGATCAAAATGTTCGATCACTGTCGAGAAAGTCTTGCCTCTGTTTGTAAACGTGACAACACGAGCAATAGATGTCATTTTGTAACTGAACTGATAAACAATTTTTCAAAGTTCAGAGACTTTCTTTATAATTATAAATAGTAAGAATCCCTTTGTCGTGGTGACATGGACAATTAACACATTACATTACGAGTACATTATTATCACCATGATCTAAAAATCAAAGATATTATAAATTAAGAAGATTTTTACGCTGAACGCTCTTTGCAACTATTTCATTCAATGACATTTTGATAACACCAAATAAGTTTTCTTTAACTAAGGAATAAAACTTCTCCGTAACAATATTATGCGGTGAGAAATTTTTGAAATCGAATCCGGTATTCTTTCGCATGAAGCCAGAGTCATTACCAACAAGCAGAAATGCACAATTATTGAGTATTGGTGCGACCTCGACCATTACTGACCCTATTCTCGTGCCGGTAATCCAGCATCTCGTATGATGACAGAAGTTAGCTGCCAAACGACTCGTCGTGTTGCCGCTGGAGCAATCCATAATTTTTTTGAAGTTATACTTCTTTTTGCGCGATGGAGAAAAATGATGAGAGTGAATTTTTACGATGCGCGCGCACACCGACACCTAAATTCTACATCGTGAAGTTAGTTCTAGGTGGCATGGTATCGTAATAGTTCTCGTAATAGAACGTAGATTGTGTTTTTACAAGTGTGTAGATACAAAATTAATCACAGATAGCGCTTAACACATATAGTTTGGCTATAGAGATTCGTAAATTAAATTATTTCAAAATATTAATTAATTTTTATTTTTAATATTGCTGTTTTTGAATATTGTATTTTGAACAATGTTTTTTTTAATATTGTTTTTTGAAATTTTTTTCATGCCAAAGAAGTATAACTTCTAACGCGCGTACATAAGTACACGTTTATGTTTTTTAAAAAATGTAAAGTTTCTTCAATATTTTTCAACGAGCAATTGACTTCAATAAACCGCGCGCTATATTTAAACGTTATGCAACGGAAAACTGTACATGGAGTGATTATGGAATATAGTAACTCTAGGAGGAAACCTCATGTCATGCGCCGATCATTCTCTGGGCATCTGATACTTGACTCCACGATGTCTCTTCGTGATGTCAATTATAAATTCTGATGTAACATAGCTAATATGTCTCGAAGAGGGTCAACACATAATAATGAGTTTCCCTGGAAAAATCCCTGGCATAGCAATTTTTGTGACATTTTGTGAGTTTTACGTTTATAGTAGGTACCCGAGAAGCAAATATAATTTACTGAAACAATATCCAGCATTAAACTCTAAAATACGTGTCCGATGAGTGCTCTAAAAGTATTATTGAGATTTTCAGAATTGTATTATAAAAAATCTAAAATTTTTCATTTAATTTATTTCCTTGATTAGAACCTGTGACTAGAACTATAATTCCAGACATATCTAGAAAATTACTGTCAAGTCACAACCTTACTAAAATGGGACTGCATTGACAAAGATTGTGTTCAATCTTAGTCATCAGAATCATAATCTGAATACATTTGCAACGATTTGTATCTAAGTCATTATTTTGTAGACTAGTTGCAGTGATCTGTGAAGCGAAGCTTTGTGAGTTCAATTCGTAACAAAAACTGACAAATATTTGTTCTCGGTGCATAGGTAAATGAATTCGGTGTAGATGTTCAACAGTCATTAAATAGGATGCTTTAAGCAATTTCGGAAGTTTTTCGACGTCATAAAATTCTGTTACTTGGGTTGACCATTGACCATTAACCCCTTTACTCATTCATAGTGCCTAGTGGAGTAGCATGGTTGTCGTCTAAGCCTCAATACGAGAGTATGAGTGTGTAAGCCATCTTATAAGTAAAAAAGAGGTAGATATGTCACTAGCGCGCCAAAGATGAAGATCGTAAGAGCCGTCAATTGCCCTCTGTCTGCTCGTAGTAGCTCTGTCAATATAAGACGATATGCACGATTTTGTTGTCAGAAGTACTTGAGATTTGACATACAATGTTAAAATGCCTTCGTGTATTATTGTAGTGTGATTGGTGTAGTGAAACAAAAGATAAACGTGTGTGTGTTGTAGCTCTTTTCGGAACAGATTTTTTCAGTTCCGAAGGAACAGACTTTTGGTTGATTTGTAAGGGCATGACGTATCTATAGTTTTTTAAACATCATTGGTGTAAGCGTTTTAGCGTTCTTTAGTTTCCTGCTAACCTGAAGATTATATTCATAAAGTTCTAACTGCATAAAGCAACATACATTCAAGGTAAACTGATCTGTTGTGTTGTATTTTCCAACTTTATATTTAGATCAGAAACTGTAGCTGTATTTATTTTTGCAAGTTAAAGCAAATAGTTTTGACAATATATACATTATGACGTAGGTAATTCTAACAAAAGGTTTAAATATTTACAAGTCACGGATGCTTATGGAATCATTCAATATATCAGAGAAAACACAACAATGCATCAGCTATCACAACATAAAATGTATCTTGGACATATTGTATTGTACCATATGTACGAGTACTAAATCTACCTACTATGTCCCATGGGCTGTAACTTACTACTCATAGACGCTTTTTTACGAGTTTAGACGAATCTGTAACTGGTTTTACGTGAAATGTCTCAGCGCATCGATGACCGATTTTTTATTAAATGCATATCAAACTCGTATGGGTGTCGTGTCACAGTTGGCATAGACAATATACACTTCAACTGACTACATATTTTATTAAGATTGAAATATAAACAAATATAAACAAAAAATAATTATCTTATTTCTTACTGAAACGTATCTAAAGCATTCCAAAAATAAAATCATTAATTTTACTCAGTATCAATATGCAATAAGAGAATTAGTTTAGGTTCTGGAATTAGTTCAGTTTCTTATTTAGTTCTAGATATTGATTGTTCCTTTAGCACGAGCGTTATTAATACCATTCACAAGATATTCTATTGATAGAAAACACCGATTAAATGTTGAGAAATTGCCTCTTTATTATTTAATCAAAAAGAGGCAAATTCTCAGAACTTGTATTTTCAAAGAAAATGTAGAAAGTTGATATTATAACGACGAGAAAAATTATATTACACACTGTGACCTACACACGCACACAGGTCATGCTTTTTCGTAGTGCTTACACCCTTTTTTACACGTTGCGAAAATTCGTGACAGTTTTTATTTATGCATGGCGTTTAACATTCTCGCTAGGGTCGGGCGTTTTGTTTGATTCTTAAATTTTGACTCAGTTACTCGTAGGTTGAAAAGTGCACTACGCTATGTTATCTCTATAATTTCTTATCATATTTTACACGTAGCACTCAAAATACTCTTTATCTGGAAAATTTATGGGTTTATGTAGAATGTTAAAGAAAGGAAAAACATACTTTTATCCTATTAAGTTTTTAACTTAATGGGATATAAATAACAATGAAAGTGGAGTATTATTTACATTTATTATAATAGTTTTATAGCATGTTATCATGCAATACTTAACAAGAAGAGTTTTCTTTAATTTTATTATTGTTTATCTTCTTTTGTATCGCAGAGTAAGAAAGTACGTTAATAATTTGGTATGTCATTTAAATAAAAAAATATTTTGTGGTAGTTGGTACCAACGTGAAATTTAAGAAAACAATTGCAATTTATTCAACATGTTTCATTGGTAATAAGACGAATGAGGAAGAAGTTGTGTGTGTGAATGTATGCGGGTAAGTAGGTACAGTTGTGTGTGAGAGCCAGATAATACTGTGTAGATTTTCTTTATAATATGACATTAGTTAATTAATTTGTTTATTTATTTATTCTTTTGCAACACCTTAAAATAGAGGGTTACAAGGGCGAAATTAATGCCTGATGACATTTTCTGCCAGTTGACCCTGGGTGATGGTGAAAATGTGAGGTAAGCAATGGCTTTAGTCAAACAATAGCCAAATAGTCAATCAAGACGACCCTGTAGCCTAGTTGGTAGCGACCTTGTCTGCGAAGCGAGAGGTTCCGGGTTCGATTCTCGGCCGGGGCAGATATTTATGTTACATAAATATTTGTACTCGGGTCATGGGTGTTATTGTGATGTGTTGTTATATTATGTGTCATCCATGCCACTCGCGACACAGGTAAAAATGTACTGCGAGGGTATGAGAGTGTATAAACAAGCGTTTGCCATCGTAATAAACATTCCAGTTACCATCCGGTCCAAGCGGATCGCGGTTGAACTTGGCCTTGTGCAATGATAACGTTATCAACACTGTTTATCTTGTGATTCGCGTGGAAAATGCCCTATAGCGTCTAATACGAGCATTGACGTTAATCACTATTGTTATTCATATTGATTCAAGTATCGGTTACTCATACTTCCGTAGAATAGTATGTCGTGGAAAAATTGTGTACCTATCTGTTATCGGAAATGTGTATAATTCGGTATTCTACACAGGCAATATATAAAATATCCAAAACGTTCAGGTGATGTATGAAATATTATTTATTTCAAATATTATATAATTCATACTTCGCCTAGGCATTCTATACATTATTCCATGCGTAGCCGATAATGTGTGTAAAAGACAAAAACAAGGAAGTGGGACAGGGGCGAAACGTGAGGGCAGGCAGTAAAAGTTTACTTGCTAAATAGGGTTTGGCTGCCAAACCCAAACTTTGGCATACTTACATCTTATTAAGCATGCTTCAAGCTCACGGCATATCCGCTGGCCTTATCGGCTAGGTTAAGGACTTCTTCTTGATACATAGTAATAACCCGCTCATGCCTGTTAAGTATAGGTACGCAGACTAATTAACTTTATACATTGCCCGTGGACCTGTAGGTATTCTATACAGTAGTTGGGAAACGTATACTGTACATTACCTAGGTAAATCAGGTAATGGTCAATAATATTCATATCATTTCATACATTGCCCGAATAACCGAGGTATTATATTCATTGCCTAGGGATTGAATTGAATACCTGTATTATACATATTTCCGGTAACATATCAATAAAATTAGTAGTTGTTTACTTATATACACGTGGATCGCTTCAACCCATTCATTTAGATTAATTCAACCCACTACGGAGCACGGTTCTCTCTTGAGGAAGCCTAGAGTACCGAAGAAATTAATGACTAACAATAAATTTTAATTTAAAAACCCCGATACTTTTATTTACACCAAACACTTATATTTACTTTTATCTACAAAAAAAATGCTACCAACCAACAACATACAAGGTTTATTTAGGAGCTACGATGCCACAGATGCAGAGAATAGTCAAATTTATAAAATCCCTCGGGTCGCAAACTTTTTGCTTCGGAGGTAAAAAAGATGGCATTGAGTTCGGCGACTAACAGGAGAGATATGCGTCATTGTCTTAATTAAGGAACGTCACGATCAGTAGAGCTTTGTATGTATCACCAGAAAAAAAGGAAATATATAAAAGCCACATATTATAGTGTCAAACCTTGTAACTATAGTATTATTTTTGTTTCTTATACCAACGCATTAGTCTTGGCCTGTAATGTTGGTGTAAGTTAGGAGTTTTTACTCCACACTATAATAAAAAATAGAAAAAAACTCCATTTTTTAACCGACTTCAAAAAAAGGTGGAGGTTCTCAATTTGACTGTATTTTTTATGTGTTACTAACTTTTAATGGGTGTACCGATTTTGATGACTCTTTTTATATTCTAAAGCTGGTGCTTGTCATGTGGTCATTTAGCGAGATCTGACGAGTCATTTTTGGGTTATCCCTAATAATAATCTCGTGGGATTACCACAAAAATAGGATATATCAACCACGTTCTAGCGCACGAGTGCTTCAATGTGGTTGACCAAAGTATATTTGGGACATAAAAAGGTAAGTAAAGATAAAAATAAAAAACCAAAAACTTGGTTATTTGAATTTTTCACATAAATTTTGAGGTTATGTAAAAAAGTGTAAATATGTACTAAAGTTGTAGATCTTTTTGTTACCTACAACTTTGCAATTAAACTTTTTTCCATAAGACTTTTAGTTTAGCCGGAAATTGAGATAAACCGTTTTATACCCTTAAACTCCTCAGACCTCAGATCGCCCGTAAATTATTTTTCCTTTCATTTTTGTTCCTCTTTCTTTTGCAATGGGTTTCATCCTACTATTTTTTTTGGTTTTAAAAATTATCGGCACTGGTCTAAATGGCGACCGCTTTGACTCCAAGAGATTATGTTTGGTCAACCACATTGGAGCACTCGTGCACCTATTGTTGACTAAATGTGCGCCTTTTGCAATGGATTTCATCCTACTATTATTTTTTCATTTTTTATCGTTTTCAAAGGTATCGGCACTGGTCTAATGGCCGAAATCGGAGATCATCAATCAATTCCTAATAACGTGTATTAATAATAGTTGACTTCGACTACGTTGATGATGTTCACATTTTATTAAATTTGAAGTTGGTTATTTTGTTAGATACTCATAAAAAAAATATTATTTTTAAATTACATTTTTATACAATTTTACTATTAATTTCTGAACGCAATGAAGTTTGGCCATGGCCTCCTGTAAAATTGGATTTAATGGAATTGAGGTCTGGCAATTTAGCCGACGTGTATGAATGGTACTTATGAAAAAAATATTATACTTACATTTTTATACAAAACCCAATTTTGTTACTAATAAATAAGTGATAATTGATATAGAAATCAGCTGTGTCAGAATAGACATTTATATATTTTTATCTATTCCGTGGTAAAATATGTAGAAACAAAACAATTTGTAGTCTATCAGTTTATTGGTGTGGCCTTGTAATAGGACAAAACAAATTATGGTTAGAGATTCAATCAACTTGCGTATTTCCATTATCTAATAATTTACATTCAAAAACGTCAACAAAGTTGGCAATAATATTATTCTCATTATAATGTAAACCTCGGAATGGCGTTGGTTGAAGATATTTATTTAACGATTCAATAATCTGACTGTATAATAGTAAACTTTGATAAGCGACTGACGTCCGACATTTTGCCGCCCGTGTTGGGAAATGGAATCCTCCGTTCTCGTATTATACTCAATTTTTTACGAGTCCTATTTGATAAAACGCGCTGTCTAAAAATAAGGCTGAAATAAAATTTAAAGATTTAAACAAAACTTAAATTAAAGAGATAATAGGAATGTTGACTAGTTTTAGAATTCAATTGTATTTTATAGATTAATATTCACTTAATGTTCATGAAAAAATATAATAATAATAATAATTCTTGACAAAAAATAACTGATTTCAAAATTAGGGATAGCTCAAAATTAAGGTAGACCACGTCATGACAAACACCAGCTTGTTGAATTTGCTTTTAAAATACGAACAATCACGTTATATTCTGAAAATGGCGTTTGAGGTTGACTGTGTTTACTATTTTTGACATTTTAAATTAAAGACATTTAATTTATTGTGATTAATTCCGATAGAAGAACAATCATTTACGGGCATCGACGGTTACTATGTAAATTGCGATCATGTTTGCAGTGGATCATAATTGCTGCTTGCTTGCTCATATCAAATAAACCAAACTAAATAAACAGGCTTTTGGAATATTATAATAATTGAATTAACCTTTTTACAAGTCATACAGAGGAAGTTAACATCGCAAAATCAACATGAGGCTGTTTAAACATTTGCAGAGTTGTGAAACGATAAAAAATTTACTATTTGCTTTCTGAAAAACAAACAGTTTTAATCATCTGTAAAGTAAATAGTTTAAATTTGTTTACTGTTGTATTTTGTATAACAAACAGGACAGTGAAGTAGGGCAAATTTCGCTCCGAAACTGTATTTTCAGAACAGGGTAACTTGATTTTACGACTAACCTTAATAAAGTCAACTTACCGTGATGATTTTCCGTTATTTATTGATGAGAATTAAAAGTATATACCAATATACAATACATACCAGCACCACAGAGCATCATCAGGGTAAGTTGACTCTACGATGGATGACTTTGCGACTAACCATACTAGATGATATTAAACTTAACTCATTTGGACTGAACACATTTTTGGTATAATATTTTATACGCAGACACAGATCATTAAATAAGATTATTTATTACCTTATTTATTGATCTGTGTACGCAGATATCTCTTGCCGAGATTCTTGAGTTTCTCCGTGCCACCGCAGTCTAGCCGTGACCACGATCCCTGCAACTGGGTCGAAATATCGGCGTATAAAATATAATATTTTCTGAGTACCCGTATTACAAAAAAAAAATGTGACCATAGTAGATTCAACTCACCCTGCCGATGTTTCGTTATAGAGCGCAATGTTTTGGTGAAAGAATGTTTATTGGTATATCAACTTTTATTCGTTGTACTATAATTATTTGGTACTTTTTTAAATATAATTATTCTGCAGATATAATTTACAGACATAAATGCGATGAGTCTGTCGTATCGTTATGAACATGAATTACATTTTGATATAAAATAACTTAGTTACACGTGGATTCTAAAGTTCAATACCTAATTCCTGACGTAACAGTTCAACGTTCTTCAAACTTGTCAATAAGCAACAGAATACCTATAACCATTTATTACTTTATATTGTTAAAAACATTTTTATCTAAGTGACGTACCTATGTTTTTGTACGCAATACGCTATCACACCATATTACAAGTACTTACTACGTATGTACCTATGTTGATAATAATTTATGTCCATCGTAATTATGTGGTTATGTAAATCAATGATTCATAATAAGCTCACACACAATAAGATAGCCTACTGCACTAAACTAAATCTCAAAGAAGGGGAAAATATATATAATAGTTTTTGGGGTCTGTAGTAAACAAAATTATAAGGGTTCCTGTCAAGTTTATCCATTCATCCAATGATATTATATATTAAAAAGAGGCAGATATGTCATAAGCGCGCGCGTTGTGTGACTCAAAAAGTTCCCAATTGGGAACTCTTATTCAGGTGAAGAAAGAGATAGCGATGTAGTTTTGACGCGAGAGCGATATAGACGTGCGATAAAGCAATAAAGTGTGCCTTGCGGACATCGGAACAGATTTTTCGCTTGATTTGTAAGGGCATAACGTATCTATATTTATTTAAATATCATTGCATTCATCGGTCAGTCTGTCCGACCGCCTACGCGCCTGTCCGCAGCTTAGCTCGGTGACTTATAATTTGATATTGATAGTTATATAAAAAACTGGGCAAGTGCGTGTCAGGCTACGTGCAATGTAGGGTTCCGAAGTAGTAAGTTTATCAACTATTACTCATTAATTACTTACGCTAATATAGCCGTGATAGTTTTCCTTGTAAATCCATCACATAAAATATTTTTGAGCATTTTTTCACTTGTCCAACTCCAACCGTTTGACCAGCAGAGGGGGGGACACCTTACTCTAACAAAAATTAGCACTTTAAAGCAAAATATTTCGCAAAAAGACCCCTAATTCCAAAAATGGTCTTAGAAGACCCATAATGTTTTTGGAAGAGCTTTTCAACGATACCCTTACACTATAGGGTACGTGACGAATAAAAAATTCATTCTTACGTTACTTTACAGGAAGGTCCCTTACCCTGAAAAAAATGTTTTTCAATATTATTACGATTTTGGAGTTTTAATAAATATGTAGGTATATCCAAGCCAAAATATAGCTTTCTAGCACTAAGGGTCTCGGCTCTTTGCTTCGGACAGACCGACAGGTCGGACGGACGGACATGACGAAACTATACCTAAGGGTTCCGATTTTACGTCGGAAACTTAAAAATCACTGTATTAAAAATCTTATTTAATTTAAACATTAAGTACCTACCTATTGTGTTTGAATTTTTTGCAACACGATTAAATAAATTATTGCTCCAAACCTATTAAAATAAACTTAATTATTATATTTGCTTTTGCCTTGTTACGCACGACGTGTGCTTACTTTTTGTTTGTATTTATGTAAATAGTCAATATAATAGTATACAGTTAGATATTAGGTGGTCACGGTCACCCATGGACTTCAGGGACCTCAAAAACATCACCAACGTGGCCCCGCCAAGAAATAGAGAAATATAAACTCAGTACTCAGTCGATTCTCGATTGCTTTTGGTCGACACAACCGATCGGCCATAATATTAGCACTTTAGCTCGATCCTCCATGTCATACCTAGATATAATCTGTACCAAAACACAAGTATTTACATTAAAAACACAGTCCTTAAGCTATGTCAAGTATTTACATTAAAAACACAGTCCTTAAGGATTTAAAACGTCTACGGCTTTATAATGAATGATACTTGTGATTCGTTGAATCGACATTTTATTAGTTTGCACACTTAATGCTTTTCTTAGACACGATCTTGATAAATTCACTGTAAAACTGCTGTAAAAGAATTTAGTCTCAAACAAAGATACGAGGTGTTTACCCTACGTTATTTGCTCTTATATTTGCTATGCTTTGACTCAGTATCGACTGGTTTTAACCACTTTCTCGTCAATCGGTCTTGTAATTCTTAGTCTAATATCATATTTATGCTTCAACCCATTAATGGCCCACTACTGGGCACGGGTCTTTCCTCTTGAGGAGGCCTAGACCTCCACCACGCTGCTTTAGTGCGGATTGGTGGAGGGAATATTATATTTACCTAAAGGGAAAACAGACTTAATTTTGCAAAAGCGTCTCTAATCATTTTATTGTAATAATTTTTGTGATTTTGGCTAGGGAAAATAGGGATACGAAGTCTGTCTATTGGCTATCCGACTGCGGCTGAAACGTGGTTAGAAATTCACCGTCGATTTTATGAAGGTTGGCCCCTAGCCAGGCTGTTCGTGATACAGTCTAGGGTCTCTTGGCCTCTAGAAGGACGAAGCCTCTTACATGATAAACTTGCTTTAACATTGGTAATTCATCCATCAGCTCTTGGAGGTCTACTGCAGGACATAGGCCTACACTAACTTGCGCCAATCTGACCGGTTCTGAGCCTTCTGAATCCGATGCCCGCTGTTTTCTTCAGGTCGTGAGTCCACCTGGTCGGGGGGCGTCCTACAGACTTCGTTTTCCGAGACTTGGTAATAAATCCTATGAAATGACACGTGCCTACTTACGTGACAATGTCGAAATAAAACTCAGTTTGTGTTGCTAAAATAAAAGATAATCCCAAACCAAACATTTGAACTGCAGACAACCTACTTATCTCAAAACATCTTATCTTTTATTAACTATCCGTCACATACTTTGGGGTTTCTCGTCAATTTCTATTTGTCTGACCGATAGAGTTGTATTTTGTCGGGAAATATTGTATAATATATTTTTCTAAGAAGTGACAATGTTTATTTATTAGGGTTCCGAAGTCAATACGAAACCCTTGTAGTTTCGTCAGGCCCGTCCGTCCGTAACAGCATAGCATAAAGAAAACAAGTACATAAAAGCTGTTTGGCTCGGATTTATTACTTACGTCAAAAGAGTGGTAGACACGTAAAATCCCCCATCTGCTAACGAAATGGTGGGTGTTTCACAAACACAACACAAGGAACTTCTCACAGGCGATATACAGTGAGGAAACCACAGGGGGAAACAGAAAATTTACCAACAGGAGTCATGAGCAAAATGTATCATACTTGTTAGATAACTACAACACAAGTGCTGTAAGTGTGTAGCTAATATTTGTACGAAGATATGAGTAGTAAATACAAAGCTTAATTGCAGGTGTAGTATTAGTATTGTTTGACATCATGGAATCGTCTATCTTTTGTAGATTTTGTATGTTTATGTGAGGAAATTCTTGTTCGTGTTTATCTTGAAGAGCAGCTGACGGGCCACTAAATAATGATTTTGGGGTGTAAGGAGGAGTTCCTTACACCCCAAATCGATCCTTAATTCGAAGCCGCTTGCTCAGTCTTGATGCACCAGAACAATGAACGAGGCTGGAGAGAACCCTCCTGTTAGAAGTTCACTTCACAGTTACTTAAATCGCTCCTTAATACAGAATCACAATACAAATTCTGTAGCAGTTAGATTAGTTTTTGGATTTCACGTACCTAAGAAGGACTTAGATAATTAACTTTTGCACATTCAGTAGTTATAGTGCAAAAAGCATAGGCAAACGAGGCACGTATTAACTTAATGTGTATTAATGAAAATCACGCGTACATAAAATGATAATTTACTGAGTCATCATAAGTCATGTTTGAATGGCGTGATCTGCCTTGTTTAAGTACAATAATTGTGGATAGGTGGATTTATCCACCATACTTAAATGTTATCTATACAATAATAAAACTCAAAGGGCAAATTTTCTGTACATTGAATATTTTAAAATAATTAGGGGGCACTTCAATAACGTGTTAGAGCACAAAATATTTTTTTTAGAATTATTGTCTGTCTGTCTGTTTGTTTGTCCGGGCATCACATGAAAACCCTTGAACGGATTTCGATGAAAATTGGTAAAATTGTTACTAATATCTACTTCGGGTCATATTTTAGGATACTTTTTATCTCGGAAAATTAAAAGGTTTCCCTGGGAAACGCGATGTAAGTTTGAATGGAAAAATTTTAAAACATCAACCGATTTGCTTCGCAACAAATGTTCCTTGCTTAAATTGATGGAACATGTGTTTTTCAGCTGTTCCGAAAAGAGCTACTACACACACACGTTTATCTTTTGTTTCACTACATCAATCACACTCCAATAAATTAATACACGAAGGCATTTTAACGTTGTATGTCAAATCTCAAGCACTTCTGACAGCAACAAAAGCGTGCATATCGTCTTGTATTGACAGAGCGACTACGAGCAGACAAGGTCAATTGACTGCTCTTACGATCTTCATCTTCAGCGCGCTAGTGACATATCTACCTCTTTTTTACTTATAATATAATTGGGATAGACCCCATAATTTTTAAAAAGGAGTACACACGGGCCTATCGGGGCCTATCTCAGGTCACTATCGGCTGTATAAAAAAATTTTTTTTCGACATTTTGTTTGTGTCTCTTCTTCAGTGTTTTTAACCAACTTCAAAACTTTTTTATGATTTTTACCTCGGAATTTTGGACTGGGTGAACCGATTTTGATGATTCTTTTTTTAATCGAAAGCTGGTGCTTGTCGTATGGTCCCACATAAATTTGAGCGAGATCTGGTAATGGCATTCATGCCAAAAGCATATAAGTCTTAAATTTGAAGTCGGTTATTTTTTTGTTAAAATTTTAGAATGGCGAGTTCACGACCTCAGATGTTATTAATTCTTAAATTTTATTACCTCTAATTGAATTTTTTCTGGGAGAATACTTATACTTATTTAAATCAATAAATTGGTACAAAACGCGCAGTTTCATGGTTTGTGTTATGAAATTATTAAAGCGAAATCTATCAATTGACGTCAATGAGTAACGCATTACTTTATTTACATTAATTAAATTTAATGTAACTCTCATTTCTTGCATCAGTAGGTTGACATTATTTTAATGTCATTAGACATAATATCTACGAGTAGTTAATTTCATTTTAATACCTAACGTCCGGTTTTAACCTGTTCGGTATTTTTCCAACCTGCCAACTGAATATTGCCAGGTTCGATTCTTATTGTAAATCTAGGTTTGTATAGCCTGGCGAGACATCCTTTTGCTATTGCCAAATATTATGATGACAAGAAAGTACACTCAGGAAATTATTAAAATTTTGCTATTAAATAAAATTATAACCTAAGTAGGTACTCAATTATTACTGTGAATAATAATAATGACATGACGCGTATACATTCAACATATATTTCAACTTCATAATAGTGGACTTTCTTCTTACTTAAAATAGATAAAGCTTATGGCGACCAGAGTCATGGTACAAATAACAAAAATTTTGAATTTGACTATTTGCGTCTAATTTGCCATTAAAAAATTGCTACTGAAACTTTCTTCCCTGCCCTATGAGTCTCTGTCTCTACTACAATACTGAAGGATTACGAACCTTCACAGTACTAATAAACAACACAACATGGATTTTTATTTAACATTTCATACATAACATTTAAAATAGAAAATATAACATTTACCTATAGTTAATTACAAAACTGCAAAGAATCTCAAGTTTTTACTAAGCTAATGCGTTTTACCAGCAATGACTTCATCGCCACTGATGGTAAGGTAAGGTGGGATTGTAGTCAAGCATTAACTTATAAGATATAAAAAAGTCGTTTGATAAAATTATAATAAAATACTGTCAGCAATACTGCAAGCACCTTTTTCAAGGACAGGGCCAAGTTAAATTACTGTTATTTCCTTTACTGTGCCAGAGTCCAGTTTACATAAGTTTACGCATGACGATCGGTAAATTATGCATCAGCTGTTACTAAACAATACGAGACAAAATGTTCCACAGAATTCGCAATCTCCTTTGTTTATACTGCGCATATAGAATGATATATCTTTGCTGTTTATTAACTCATTCCTAATCTACTGGTAATGGCACGCGCGCATAAGGTGCAAAGTTTGCACGCACACAACCTCATCAACAACAACAAACAAATCGTCACAATTACACACACACCTCCGTTATCATTAGCGATACGCGAGTCGGGCAGTATATAAAGATTGCACAATTCTCAACTCCTCACACAAGGGAATTCGCTCCACCGGTGTATTAAAGCGAGAGCTAGAACATCACACATTTGCATTTAAAGTTGAATTGAAACATTCGTGAAATCAAAATCGATATTTGAAGTTTAAAATCCGTTCTTCGGATACTTTGCATCGATTTTTTGAAGGAACGTTTTGAAGAAGCGACATAATTTAAAAATGGACAAGCGTCAACTGATCGGAAGCGCCACCCGCTACATCGCTGGAAGACATGCCGTTCAGACGGTCTACTGGAGGAAGGCTGCTGGTGACGCTAAGGGGCTCGTCAGGACAACCAAAATGACCTTTTTCGGCAAGAACGAAGGCCCTAACAAAGTTGACACCGCAGAGATGTTCGCAAGTGTTCGCGATAGATACACGTAGAAGCTAAACCAATTCCCACCCATGAGAGTATCTGTGATAGCTTAGATTGATATTGTCTAGTATTTAAGCTTTAAAGTATTGTACCTTTATGTCATGTACCAGTGAGATAGTGATATTGTGTTTTTAGAAAAATTGTTGTTCTAATTTGTCTCGCATGTGTTTTTGATCATCGTATGGTAAAGTACAAATTTAATAAATGTTGTTATTTAATTGAACATGTTTTTACATTTTCTCTTCTGATTCATAGAACATTGGCTTCATTATTAAATGGATAAAGTATTTCGCAATAATAAAGCTATTAAAACAACTATGTACCATTCTGTAAATAAACAATAACATTACTTTAAATATAATATGAACACTAAAAATTTATGCAAAATATTAATTAATTGATCTTTACAGAACAGTAATATTAATTAAATATTAT
Source organism: Thymelicus lineola (assembly GCA_963932265.1). Lineage (NCBI taxonomy): Eukaryota > Metazoa > Arthropoda > Insecta > Lepidoptera > Hesperiidae > Thymelicus > Thymelicus lineola. Next base: position 3,855,391 of record OZ010693.1, on the reverse strand, counting down.
ACAATGTAAATAAATGTTGTAGTGTTATCACGCGAAATTTAACAACTATAACTCTGAAAATTTATAACTCTGAAAATAAAATGAAACTGGGTCAAACATATCAAAATACTTAAATGAATACTATAAACATAACAAGATCTGGGACTCTGAAATATATTACATTCATTTAATGTCACTTTAAACTCCTTTTTACATTTTACTATAGGCATATAAATACGAGTAAAAATTTAAATTAAAAATATATTTAATCATACAGATATTTTATCACTTAAAATAGTTTTTTAATTTTATTTTACCATCACATTGGGACTGGGACGGTGGTTTATAATCTAGCTAGAGAATAAAAGGCAAACAAACTCTTCATAACTTTAAAGTAAACTTCTAATCAATTATTATTTTCATTCGTCTTTGTCATTGAATTCATGTATTAATATTATTTACCTCACTCACGCACAGAAAAAAGGAAGATGATCATAGTAGCGTACTGATGTCAATGATATTTAAAAAAAATACTTATAATATCATCGACTGGTGTGGACAAACCTGTACTCAAAAAGTCACTGCATTTTAAAAGCCGATATTCCGATACAGTTGCAATGAATCGAGGCCACCGGACAATTTAAACGTCCAAACTACATAAACCTTATCTGAAACCTTACCTTTATGAGTCAACAATTTTCTAAAACCCCAAGAAGTTTAATGAGTTTAAGATATTATGGTATAAGCACAACATAAGTACATACTTTGATTTTGATTTAATTTCTGCAGCTCCTCAAAATTGACTCCTACCGTCCAGCTGAAGCTATTATCGCCCACTTTAAGAAATGCTGGGATAAACTGCTTAAAATTTAAAATTGCTGAACCAAATGAAACTGTACCAACTATAGGTAGTATATAGGTACATAAAACTATCTAAGGTCAATATTTATATTCAGATACCTACAATAAAGTCATAAGGAGGAAGAATAAAGCTGTCTATTCTAAAGAACAATCTGCGGCATTAACTCTGAACAGACAATATGTTGTTCCATTTATTGAACTCATTGTCAGAGATATAAATAAATATCCATAAGTTCATACGTTTGTTTAATCGAACATCATGTTCATTAATTATAAGGCTGTTAGAAATATTATTAATTAACGCGAAAATCTGAACGCATGTATTTAACTTTATGTCAATACAAATCTTACTAACTGTCTTTAATAAAGTATCTATGTAGTAGATAATCCCCACCCACCATGATCTAATATAACATAAGATGTGATGTGAGAAACATTGGCGTTAAAAAACCGAGGAAGTAGCTTTTTAAAATGTTTTATGGTTGTTTTTTATGTAAACTTGCTATCATCATCCGGTTGCTGTTGAAGATTTTAGGAGGCCACTCCCAAGACTCAGCGACCTACACTAAGACTTGACGTGAATGCCAACCTTATTTCCAAATGGATAAACAGGATCCTTATGTTCAGGAATAGCAAAGTACTCGTATAAAATGTACTCGTTATATCAGGCATTTTCTATCGTTTACCCACTTGGCTCTACGCGTGTACCATAAATAAAATATATAATAAATAACGCTATATATAACGCATAGGCCTACACTAGGATTCCCATTCGTGTATCAATCAACCATACTCCTGAAGTGTGGGCTGAACAAATTATGTATCAGTAGTAACAGATTAAGAAAGCGCTGGGCCCGTAGAAAATTCTTTCAAGTTCCTTGATCTACTATGAGTTCTTAAGTATAACTGTATGGTTCTTTAGTATAAAGTTTAAAATATGCAGGGACCCCTTTCGCGCGGGGACGGGGCCCCCTTTCCGCGCGAGGCCCGTAGCAATTGCCACTCTTGCTACATGGTTAATCCAGCACTGAGTACCGGTAAGTAGTTATAGAGAATATAGATAAAATTTATAGTCGCGGTCGTGATGGTCAATACAAATAATTTACCTACAATCTGACCCTGTCACATAAATGTCGGGAATCAAATCTGATGACTCTTCGCATCGCAGATAAGGAGTTAGCACCAAATGGCCTATGGATTCGTTTTATTTTGTACTGTAGTAATGTATTAATTGACTTGATTAACTTGTACCAAACAGTAGTATGACGTTAGCGGATGAGTTATATAATAGTTACCTAAAGTGACCATTTTTTTCGTGTCAAAGCGGGACGCGTACGGAGTTTTATATATATTTATACAATAATTACTATCGGTTCAGCGCTCAGACTAAAAAAAGTCATCGAGCGTCTATTTGTCTCCATTAATTACTATTTATAGCTAAATCGGTTCGGCGCTCAGACTAAAAAAAGTCATCAGGCTTAATCCCGTAGTTTAAATAAATTGGATGCACACAAACTTAAGTAGGTTTATAGATTTGGTACAAAGCGAGACTTTTTTGTTCAGCCTAGACTAGTTCAGGATAGACAGCCTGAAAGACCTTATGAACTACTAGCGCTCTGCATGCGGGTTTGTCCGCGTTTTCTGAGACAATACCTTTAACCTATACCAGGTCTACCTGTGTGCAAAATTTGATGAAAATCTGTTCAGTATTTTTTTTGAGTAAAACGGTAACAAATGATGAGGAATGTAAAATAATAAAAATTGAATAACAACCCGACTGAGTAACATTAACTAAAAAGAAAAAATAAGCCCAGCTTAGATTGTCGTTAAAAGTAATACTGAACAACTACACCATAGAAGGATTATCAGTCGGGAACCATTCTTCAACGAATCAAATCTTGTTTGTTTTTTCCCAAGCAGCCCAACACATTACCCTCCCTTGCGTCGCGTAATCGGGTAATAAAATTTAATGGTAAATGAAAAATAAAAATATAACATCAGACCATTTCACGTTACGAGACAACGTAAATGTATACGTTTATAACATGCAGGGAGAGCCATAATGACAAGAAAGTATACTTTGTGTAAAATTGCTGCAATAATGTTAATTACAACCCCGGTCGTCTGTTTAACCATATAGCGGTTTTCGTGCCAGAAAATTTGCTGAAATTGGGAAATATAAGAATATTTACTCATCACGTGATGATGACTCATCATCACGAATATAGCTACTTTATTTTTTTTTTGCGTTAAAACGAAGTAAAATATACCTACCTATCCGTACTATAATCTGTCAGTTGTTGTATTTGTCTTTTTTATGGAAATAGCCGGCAAACGAGCTGACGATCCACCTGATGGTAAGTGGCTATCGTCGCCCATGAACATCAGCAACACCAAAGGCATCACTGACGCGTTGCCGGCTAAGAAAGAAAGAAGAAAAAGAAAGAAAGAACTGGCTCTCAAGCCCCCAGCCGGAACACGACGAGACCTTTAGCGGCTGACTCATGCTCGAGGGTGGTAGCTATTCAGGCGAACCCCTGGAGTAAAGTATTTCTTTAGTAAAATACAATATAATTCTCTATGCAAAATCAGCTAAAATTAATAATGTGATTAATACTATAATACACTACTATAATACAATCACGGTATGCTTTCAAAAATAAAATAAAATAAACTATAAGCAAGTGAGTAAACGACACAGTTTGCATTTAATTTTCTAGGTTAATATGTTTTATATTAAAAGATTCCAATAAGTTTCAGCGATTGAACTCATCGGTTGAACTAGGTCATTGCAATTTGTCTCAGAACGGATATTCGAATGAAACTTTACAATGCATCATTTATATCATAAGATTAACAATTTTACAGTTCGGCCTTCATGAAACCAGTCTGCTTATGGGCAGCAACATAATGGGCTCTGCAAAATAACAGTCACAATAATTTTAAAAGTAAGGGTATTTCGTGTTAGGCCAGTTGGTACATTTAACACGATTGTTCTTCATAAAAGCAAAATGTAGTGCCACATTTCTTTCTGCCTCTCTCTTTCATGAACTAACTACGTAATACAGCGTCGCTACGTCGAATAATATGCACTGACTTAGGGTGAGATCTATAAACCGTGTTAAGGGAACGTGTTGAGGAAAGACACAGACTTATTTGAACAAAATGGTCCTAAATCAACCTTATTGTTAGCCGTTTTATATGACTTATATATTTTTTGTATTTTAATGAAGTGTCAGTCATCACATTTGAGTATTGTCTGAACAAAGACCAAGTCTAACGGCAGTACTCAGAGTCACTTAACGGTTACTTAAATCGCTTCTTAGTACAGAATCATAATACTAATTCTATTCTATACGTACTAAAGAGTGATTTAAATAACCGTTAAGTATCTCTGAGTACGGCAGTAAGTGCCCTTTACAGATCTAATCCTTAATGCGCAGTAGTCTAATTGGACCACTGTTACGTTTTGAGCGCGCGCTTGCCTGTTTATGTCAATGCCCATATAAATCAAATCAATGGTTAAAGCTTAGTAGCAAGTTCCTCTTTCAGCACACGGCGCGCAGCATACGCGATCGAGCGCAGAAAACGCAAACCTCCGCACACGTAAAATGATTTCGAACGCGTCGTTTGAAGCGATACAAACGTACAACAGCGGTGTATGTTGCCACGGCAAGATTAATGCCTAATTTCGTCATTTTTGCTATGTTAGTGGAACTATTCGAAATGGTACTAATAGAGGGAATTCAGTATACTGGAGTACAAATATTTATCTGTCACATAAATATCTGCCCAAGCCGGGAATTCAACCCGGGACCCCTCGCCAACCAACTAAGCTACAGGGTCGTGTAATAAATCCGCAAAACATGTAATTTTCATTTTCATGCAATTTTATTAGAATTTTCAAGTCTAATAAACAGGTCGAAGGATCCGGTTCACACACATCAATAACTAAAATAGTTAGTATCTACACATAAAATCTATAGAATCTAATAAACATTGAATTGACTGAAAATCGATAATGCCATGCAATGGCAGCGCAGCGCTGCGTTAATTTTCACATGATTGGTGATCTGAATTCCATTCATGTGCAATATGCAAATACGCATCACACCAAGACCGGTGGCAAACATGCGATATCGAACAAAGGAATAAAATATAATTATTAATACATTAAGCAAAAACTTTGTACCACTAAGTATTCTAAGCCGCTCCAGTACGGCTAAGGTGTTAGCAGTAGCAGCAATTCTCATTAACGCGACTGAATGAAACTGGTTAGAACCGCTTTGAACTTAGTATATTAATATTTCATTTACTTCAGAGTAAAGCTATGGATATGGAAGCAATCATCCAATTCGCGATTCCCAACGTTTCCTCAGGGAATAACATAGCTGATTTTGTTTATCTGCTTATGATTCGATGATTAGCTGATTGCGACGATTGGGTGATTGCTTCGTTAAGAAAAGTCTATACATCAAATTTTCTTATGAATCCTTAGTGTATTTACTGGTGATTTATATATTTTTCTTCATTTTATCTATAAACACAACATAATATAACAGAGAAAGTATTATGTAGTGATTTACAAAGGTCCAGTTTATATTTATTTATATCTTCCAGCAGACCTGCGACTTGAGAAATAATTTCGAGAAGTAGATTTGGCGTGCTTCCAGTTTTGAACCTGGTGATCACAGAGACATCATTAAATATATGTGTCGTTTGTCTGCCAGAATGAAGTCTATCTCGCTTTTTGTGGAACCATTAGGACTTATCCAAGTCCACCTCTGTTGAGGCTCCTTTCTAAAGAAGGAGTTCATCATAAAGAGAACTTCCTTCTCTAAAAAGTCAGCCAGCAAGACGTGTCCTCGGTGGTTCCGTCTTCCAATTCTGAAGGGACCCACTTTCCTCTCGGCGCCATTTTGCGTGTCCAGTCTCGCGTTAAAGTCCCCTATCGCAACTGTGAAATGAGCTTTAGAGATATCTGCTCGGCTCTACTGATATCCTCATACATAACCTCAACCTCACCGTCGGGATGTGTCGAAGTCGGTGCATATATTATATACCTGTACAAACTTCAAGGAATATCGTTTGGATATTCTGAGTGTAAGGTACGCTACCCTGGTCGACACGCTCCCGACTTGTACAATATTTTTGACGAGGGATTTGTGGACGAGAAACCAGACACCACCTTGGGACAGGTGTTCGCCCTCCTGGTGACAGAACAAGTTCCCGGATATAAGTATAATCGTGTCCTCCCCCTGTCTTCGGACTTCAGATAACCCCACAATACTCCAATGCAACTTGTCTATCTCTTCTTCCAGCTCTTTCACCTTGTCGTCGGTCCTCAGTGTCCTGGTGTTGTATATTGCCAGGTGAAGGAGTCGTCGTTCAGATTGATAGCCCGAACTCTGCGATTCTTAGCACCCCCTGTCCCATTGTCACCATGACCGCTACCGTAGTCAGGAATAGCGGAGCTGCCGGGGACTGGGGGCCGAGGCTGAGTTTTGGCTGTCGTAGAGGATTGAGCCAATAGTGACCACGCTCGGCCAGTGTGTATTGGTGATCGCAATAGATGTTAATACTACATACGTGATAAAGATTGAACTTAAATATGTAAAATAATAATATAGGAAATATAGGAATATGGTTGGAAGAAACGCGCGGATCGCTTACATGGATTATAAGCAAGTGGTACACCTTCTATTAAAACGAACATGCATAAATCCAAGTCTCTATAGATGTCCCTGATCCTAATAAAATTATGGTTGCATTGTAAACAATTCATATCGCCATAAAGTCGAATCAAATATTTGCAAAGAACAGCATTGTGCTTTAATTCCATTGCATTGTATTATTTCACAACTGAACTCCACAATCGCGGTACTAACAATACTGAAATGGGAACTGGAGATAACATTATAGCTAGGAGCATGCGGGACGCGCGTCAGTGCAATTGTTGATACAACGCGGCAATGGCCAGCTGTATTTTCCTTTACAGCTTGACTATGCAACAGAGGCAACTTTGTACAGAAGTTTGCATGTTTAAGTCACAAATATCAAGCAGAACTAAACTCAAGTATAGTGAAGAACTCTTAGGTATATAGGATTCCTTGTTATTCCTATGACTGTTTTATTACACATAACATGAAAACTCAGTGAACGAATTCACTTTTTTTAATAGAACTAGCCGACAAATGCGCTAACTATATACCGACGATATGCCGATCAAAAAAGAAGAGAGAGAGAAAAAATAATAACCCCCAACCTTAACACGACGAATATCGTTAAATTTTTCAGGTAGCTAAAGTAATCTCTGAAAGCAACTAAAATCAAAAAGCATTACGCTCTTGTAATCCGAAGGTTTCTAAAATAAATATGGAGCGAGGGAAACAAAACACATGTTTCAAATTGCATCAAGATTTACCTAACAACTTTAAACCTGCCTATTTAATTGCGTACATTTTCGCTAAAACATATTTCAGTGGAGCTTAAGCACCTGCTTCTATGTTTCTGCAAATAATATGCATAACCACGTTTCAGATTTCAAAAATAAAATAAATCTTTTGAAAGCAGCGCAAAAATGTAGTTTTCAATGTTGAATGCAAATAATCATAGTATTTAATGCCAAGAGCGGTTTACAACGAACGTATCGCAATACTTTAAGCGCGTTGTTTTTCCTGCTGCAAGTTTATTTATTTTAGCTTATTTATTTGAACATAGGATTTTAAATTTTTTGCGTTTTACAACCCGAAACTGCATCTCTATTTATCATTGGGTGGGATAATAGCCAAGCATTGTATGGATTCAACCCATTTCTGGCCAAAAATGAGCACGAGTCTCTCCTCTTGAGAAGTGCTTGGTGGAGGGATTAATGGCCAACCGGAAAACGGAAGTTTCCATGCCGCTCGAGGGCCTCCAACAGGGCTTAAAGATCAATCTTACGATAACGACCGGGACCGACGGCTTTGCGTGCCTTACGAAGCATGGAAGTGCTCAAGAATTTGTTGACACTAGCGATCACTAATCTAGTCACCGGCCGTGCCCACTTTGTTGATCATTTAGGTTCGACACAACCCGACGGGCTATGAGTGCTAAGTCATATATCAATCAATGAAGTCGTTATGAAAGTACACTCACTAACAGACGCATCATCAAAAACATGGAGTCAAGTAATAAGCACTTAAGCCCACGAAATACACTATGCACCCTACCAACATCCAATAAATTTTCCCTTCGTCATCTTCCCAAAGGTTATCTGGAAGAGATCGCTATTTAGCGATAAGATCGCCTCTTGTGCACGAATAATATTAACATTGTAAAGATTTTACTGACTCTGTAAAGGTGTGCAATAAAGTGTAATAAATAATAAATAAAATAACAGAACTTCTGCACTTCCAGGGTATACAATTTAACTTAGAGAAAGCGCAATATAAAAAATGTATCTATATGTATAATGTCCTTGATTTCTTTCAATGTCTAGCTATTCAATTTACTTAATTTCACGATTTGAAAGGAAATAAAAGGTTCAGTCGTAGTTTCAATATAAAAAGTCGATGAGGGATGGGAGATGACAAGATTGAATTGAAATAACGTCGGGAGATTGTATTACTTAGAAGCAAGTTTAGATAATAAAATCGGGGTGTAAAATATTGAGTTTCAGCTTTATAAGTACAGTAGTAACTCGTCCTCGCTTCGCTTGAGGAATTAATAATTTGCTAGATCTGCTTTACAAGGATTCTCACCTACTTCGCCTTCATTTTTAACCGACTTCAAAAAAAGGAGGAGGTTCTCAATTCGACTGTATTTTTTTTTATGTTTGTTACCTCAGAACTTTGGACTGGGTGAACCGATTTGGATGACTTTTGTTTTAATCGAAAGCTGGTGCTTGTCGTGTGGTCCCACATAAAGAACGAGATCTGACAGTTGCATCCATGTCAAAATCATATAAGTCTTAAATTTGCATTAAGTATGTGCGTGATAAATGGACGAATAACTCAATAGCGCGCCAACCGATTTCGATGATTCTTTTTTTAATTGAAAGCTAGTGCTTGTCGTGTTGTCCCACATAAATTTGAGCGAGATCTGACAATGGTATCCATGTCAAAAGTACAATGTACTTCATTTGAAGTCGGTTATTTTTTTGTTAACATGTTAGATTATTATGATATTAGTCAAACGTGCCGACGAGTCACCTGATGGTAAGTGGACATCATCCCTACATAAATAACACATTACACTGATTACATACAATATCAAAGGCATTAATGACGCGTTGGCAAGCGAAAAGAAAGCGCTTTATTTATATTGCAGATTTTGTATTTGGTACCTCCACCAATCCGCACTGGAGCAGCGTGGTGAATATGCTCTAGGCCTCTTCAAGAAGAGAGACTCATGCTCAGTAGTGGGACATTAATGGGTTGAAGCCACACTGTACCTATACATGAATATCATTATAAATAAAACGTAATTAGAGTCAAAACTGTAAATCGGGTAACTATGTTAACTAGATTTCTGAATGTGAGAAGAGACTGCGCGTCATACAGGTAAGGAAAGTGAATTCTAGAGATGCATAGTGGTAAATAAATATTATTTTTTGCCTTTCACGCGTTGGTAGTATTTAACGGATTTCAAAAACTGGAGGAGGTTTATAATTTGGTTGTATTTTTATGTTTTTTACCTCAGAACTCCGTCATCTTTATAAATCGATTTGGAAAAATATTTTTTATTGGAAATGATATACTTCCAGATTGGTCCCATATTTATCAGAATGAGGAATTAAGGTAGGTACCTATACAGGATGTTCCGTAAGTAGCAGATCAACCATTGAGGGCAGATAGCTTGAGGGTTAACCAACCATAATTATGTCAAAAAATTACCTTAGTAAAGTGTCAGTGTTTTCGGGATTTTGACCTTTTTGTAAAATTTTGAAAATTTGCGTGGACTGATAAGCACTTGCCCAGTTTTTTAAAGTCATGTTCCATATTTGCCCAGTACATTTTTTTTCAACCACCTCGCGTCAAGGACAATCAATAACAAAAATATCCAAAGTAGACGCTGTTTTCTCAGGGTTCTCTGTTAATTTCAACTAAATTACTTACTGATAATTGTAAAGCAAATATTGTATCTGAGGATTATTATAAAAAAAATACCAAAATATCTGCTCATTTGTGGATGACCAAGACCTGTTGAGTCTTGGTAAAATTTAGATTATTAACTAGTAAATGATATCCATATTATAAACAAAACTGGTAGCAATACCGTGTCTTGATATCCTAAATCTTCCAGGTCTTGCGATTACCATAATGATCCATCGGGCACCTTTGTTAAAATGCCAATGATATATTGCGGTACAAAATTAGCCTAGCAGGTGCTTTTAACATTGCAAACAGACGTTCACCTGACAAATGGGCGGTTCAAAGGATACTGAACTTTATGCTCTGGAGATAAAGTCCAAGAGATGGGCTGTCATGGAATGATATGTCAGTAATAGCCCACAAAACAAATTCTGTACTCGCCTTTCCGTGATCCCGTTACGTGACTTGAAACAGAAGCGGATGGGACCATTAGGAGCGCCAATGAAGTGGGCTTTTAGCTGAGGTTTATAGAATGTGTGACAAACTGTACGTCTCTTATCTCAGCTGCCACTTTATAGAAGGACTTTGTGAAGTAAGAAAGAGCATTATCATTACATTAGAACTAAGTAGAACACTACAACAAGTATTGAACATTATTGTAAATGTAAAAACGCTGTTGTACAGTGGAGCTACAATCTTTAACGAACCCTCTCGACATATATTTTCTAATAGTGACGAGGCAATGACATTACGATGGGTCCTACGTATATGGACCAAACCAACAATTTGGCCATTTTGACTTTTTTATTGTAAACTCATCCTATCGATGTAATTAATCAGTTGAGCTTTTAAAAAAGGTGTGTGTGCGATTCACACACGATAGAAGTGAAACTAAACAAGATATAAAAAACCCCTCGACAACAACACGTAAATTATTAAGTGCCATCTAGCAGCCAATTTACACAAAATTACTGTAGCGCGCCATCTAGCGACTAACTAAGAAACAACAATCGGTCGGTCGATCGACAGATATTAAACAACGAAAATGAAATTCTTATTTTTTGTTGATACATTCTTTGAAAATACTTAAAAGAGCATTTGAAAGTATTTAAAAACAGTATAAAAATAAAACTAAAAAATAAGCAAGCTTGACAACGAAAATGAAATTCTTATTTTTTGTTGATAAATTCTTTGAAAATATTTAAAAGAGCATTTGAAAGTATTTAAAAATAGTATAAAAACAGTATAAAAATAAAACTAAAAAAAAGAAACTCTGAGAGACGCGAACCTACGCATCAGGTATTGTGTGTCTACGTCCTAACCATTGAGCTACGGAGAAGTTAGATTCAACGACGAAATTAGCAGTTATATTATATGCATGCTTATAGTATGTATATTTCTGTCTAATTCTTTTCTACACATTTTTGTATTTGTGTCTCTTACCTGTCGTTTTTCCGTTGCATCCGGTTTGAAATCACAACGATTCTAAAGTTTCACTTCAAAATAATAATAATTTCTGCATGAAACACTACTTTTTACTAAAGTATAAGGGCCTGTCTAGCATAAATCGTACAAGGTCCAAATAGTCATTTGAGACTTATAGGCGGGGAGTTCAACCGCGCGTTTATGTTTTGGGCCAGTCTGCTGTTTACTTATTTTGTTTACTTATACATACGTCAAACGGCTATCAAATACGAAGACTACGTAATGTCCTCCCGAACCCCCAAACAAACTCTCATCTGATTTGGAACGCCTCCTGGGTGCCTCCAAAGACTCAGACGAATAAGACATCCCAGTTGGTGCTCATCCCAATGATGGCCCCCTTTTGACAACACTCAATTTAATCACCGAGTGGACGCTTCTTAGGGAGCGCCGCTAGCGCCCTGCCTCTCCAAGTGGGTCACCTCAGATAAAGGCCTGAAGGTCGTATGATCAAAGCAAACTCCAAGGCGGTGTTTAGTGAATAAGAGTCTCATATAACCAGCACAGCAGGCTATGCTGGTATGCATGAGGCATTCGCCACCTCCCTCCCTCGCGTCTCCGGAAAGTAGTCCATTTCTTTTGTATGGACGTAAAAAAATCGCATAGGCAGCCATATTACTCCGTGTTTCCACACATATTTCCTTCACGAAACTTTTTTCAGTTATAAGGCGGCTATGTGATAAATAATGTTGGTAAACAACGGTTTGTTTTTTCTTTATATTAGAACGGATCGTTTCCGCCTCAAGTCTTTATAAAGAACCTAATATTGCTTTTTGGGATTTCATAAATATAATCCATCGATGTTTTTCTTATCTCCCAAATCTTAACTGCCAAAAAAAGCTTTTAGCATTAAGTTCGCTTTTGTTCCTCTTACTTTTCAAACGACTTAAAAATGAGGGTTTTATCAAATCGTCGCCTATATATATATTTTTAGGGTTCCGTAGCCAAATGGAAAAAAACGGAACCCTTATAGATTCGTCATGTCTGTCTGTCTGTCTGTCCGTCCGTATGTCACAGCCACTTTTTTCAGAAACTATAAGAACTATACTGTTGAAACTTGCTAAGTAGGTGTATTCTGTGAACTGCATTAAGATTCTCATACAAAAATAGAAAAAAAAACTAAATTTTGGAGGTTCCCCATACTTAGAACTGAAACACAAATATTTTTTTTTATCAAACCCATACGTGTGGGGTATCTATGGATAGGTCTTCAAAAATGATATTGAAATTTTTATAATACCTTTTTTTTCTAAACTGAATAGTTTGCGCGAGAGACACTTCCAAAGTGGTAAAATGTGTGTCCTCGCCCGTAACTTCTAAAATAAGAAAATGATATAACTAAAAAAAATATATGATGTACATTACCATGCAAACTTCCACCGAAAATTGGTTTGAATGAGATCGAGTAAGTAGTTTTTTTTTAATAAAAAAAATACACTATTATTAAAACATCGATCAAAGTATCTCTTCTTAAATAAATACGGACAATACCACTATGATTTATAATTCACACCGCTTGGATGGATGGATGATAAGACGGATATATCACTGAGATTGTAACTTACTCGATTCTTTTGCTCAAGTGTGGATTCATAGAGTTTCGGTTCCTAAATAATGGTAGATATGCGACTTTAGATCGGCTAAAATGCCCTCTAGTCTATAAGAAGTAAGCACTCAACATGCCTTTGTTTGTAACGGTCAACTTTCAGGCTTTTTACCAGCGTAATATTATCTCAAAATTGACATCTGTGGATTATATTTTATATCTTCTAATTTAAAAGGAATGACTTGGAAGGTAAAACGTTTACTTACAATGTTTTATTAAATGAAACCCAATTTGAAATCGTTTTGTACTGATTTTGTTTGTGATTGTCATGAAACAAGTAAATTGGTTACGTCGTTGGCAGATAGCCTTGTGAAGGCATGACGCGTGACATCTTGAATGAATATAAAGTGTATAAGATAGTCTGTATGCTCATTTTAGGCACCTTTTGGCAATCACTCTCCTGTCTCAGTTCTGAAAGATTTCATAACAAATAGCCTAGACTTTTGTACTTTTTCCTTTTTATATTAGCTATAAATCTCTTTGTCTCTCTCGCTGTTCTTAAGTGTACTCGTAAATAAGTGAAATGATGTTAATATTGAAATATTTTCTTTTTTCTTAGATTATGATACGAACGAAGAGCATACGACCTATGTAGATGTACTTACATACAAAATGATAAAATTAGTAAAGTGGGTTTGTCTTATTAGTTATTAAAATTTTTAGGATCCCATCACTCGTGTGTTTGTCCGCCCTTTACAGCCAATTTAGTCTGAAACTACTGGACAAAATGAATGAAAATTTGGTACTCATGTAATTTTTTGTGACCCAAAGATGAAACTTTGAAAAGAAAATAACGAAATCATAATAAAAAAATAAGTTTTGCTAACCGTATCTTGTGGTACGTCAAATAAAATTTTTATATAATATATATAATAATATATATAATATATAATATATTTTTATATAATTTTAAAATTGTTCAAAAAAGAAAGAAAATTAAAGCCAAAAATTGACCATTCCCCCTTATCTCTGAAACTATTGACGCTAGAATTTTGAAAAAATACAGATCATAGTTCTTTACTTAAATATGACAGGAAAATTAATAAGAGGTCTATGGTCTTAAAAAAGGGCAAAAAAAACAAAACAGAAAAATAACTACGGAACCGTCTCCAAGCGAGTTTTACTCGCACTTGTCAAGTTTATTTTACTTTTAACATCGATTCGAAAGCGGGCATTATCATTGAATAGAAACGGCAAAAAAAACCTCCAATCTTTAAATTGGCTTGCAAAGTCACTACCAATAAGCCTACGGAGCAGTTAGTAATAATAGTCCACAATAGAAAGATAATTTAAATATTCCGCTACCACAAAGACATTTGTTTTTCAATGAAGAACTAATATTTTCGGTAGAAACAGCTTTTAAGTTTTAGATTTACTGGCGCTGATACGGATCATTAGGCAGTTCTGAATTTTACAACCATTGATTTTTTTACTCTATGTACAATGTACATTAGCGTATTTACAAATCACAAGTGAATACCCAGCGTGTTGACAGTGAAATATCAGAGTTTTTGTGTTGACGGTCTGTTTATGGCGCCATCTTTACATAATATCTCAAATTTTTGTATGGAAAAGTGGAAAATCGACAAAAACGAAAAATGGGGATGGGGAGGTAGTGGGAGAGGGAGAGGGAATTTATTGGTCTCTGATTTGTTAAACCTACTTTGTTGTTAAAACTATTATAAATAAATGTAAAAGTAACAACAAAGTATATTCATTGATTGTTAGGCGACACGAAGTTCGAAGGGACAGCTAGTTGTTAATAATAAGTATTTATATTATGTAGGTACAGTTACAACTTTACAATAAATTACCGACAAATATAAAGAATTTACACTCATTCAACGCGTTCAAAACTAAATTAGCTGAATATGTATACACCAATGATATTATATATTAAGAAGAGGTAGATTATGTCATAAGCGCGCGCGTTGTGTGACTCAAAAAGTTCCCAATTGGGAACTCTTATTCAGGTGAAGAAAGAGATAGCGATGTAGTTTTTGACGCGAGAGCGATAAAGACGTGCGATAAAGCAATAAAGCGTGCCTTGCGGACATCGGAACAGGTTTTTTCGGTTGATTTGTAAGGGCATAACGTATCTATATTTATTTAAACATCATTGGTGTACACAGAAAATTCACCACTGTCAAACTGAATCCGTTGAATGTGTAAAGGTTGCAAAGGAAAAACATTTTTCTTTTTTTTATGTATATTTTTTTTTCCTTTATATAATCCACTTTTGTACAAGGCGCATGAAAACTTAAGTTAGTTATTATTTTTAAGATGATATTGTTCTCATAGAAGTGACTTATTGTAGTCTTATTTGAGAAATAAAGATCTATAAACCTATATCAATATTAATATGTGTGTATATTGATACTGACACGTAATAAAACCAGCACTAATACCACATAACCTTTTAACAGTTAATGTAAATGACAGAGATGGTAGGCCGATGGCGCTAACAGCATTAACTGTCCAGTACCGGGATGACCGAGCTTTGCTCGGTTTAGTGTTGCTTAACAACGCCATTTACTGAAATAGCTTTATTATTGCTTTTTGCCAATAGATGTCAGAAAGAGTATATTGTAGAAGTTTATCATTGCCTGAAAACACCGATAAAACGACATTTTCTAAAAATGAATCCTAGCTAGATCAATTTATCGCCCCCGAAACTCCTATATACTAAATGTCATGAAAATCGTTGGAGCCGATTTTATTTATTTAATTTAAAAATTAAAATATCGATTAGTATTCGAATCGCAATCGAATAATTCGAATAAAGCAATCGATTCATAGTCGAATTTTGTTATAAAAACACGTGCAAACCGCTCTTTAAACCTTTTTAAAAAGCTGATTAAATGGGCAAGTTTTTTTAATAACTTGTAAGCCTAGTGTCATGGTAATTTTTTGAACTAGACAACATATTTTGTCACGCAACATGTATTTTTAAAATAATTTTGTTTTTGTTGTAGCTCGTAGTTTTTCATTCTGAAGGAATTTTCATCAAGGGCTTTATTAAAGTGTTAGTTAGAAAAATAATTTTAAATAATAACCATACCATACGTTTTTTTTTCAATTTGTACCTAAATGCAAAAATCCGGGTAAATAACGAAAAAAGGTTAAATTACAAATATCTCCACAATTAGCAAGATTTTTTTTTGCTCATACAAATGAACATCAAATATATTGCATTTTGGCTCCTTTATCAGCTCCCGCCAGGAATACGTCGAGTTACAAATAACCCTGTATACAAGAATTGCTTGTTTAAAGGTATTAAATTCAAAAAACTGCACAAGTAGTTCTCTTTTCTACCCAAGAACAGAGTGCGCTACGACGTCTATGTAGTTAATTAGGCAATAAGACATGATAAATTAATCTAATATTACATCTACTAAAACAGGAGCATGTCGGCTTAAACTATGTATAACTGAGTAGGTAGGTACTATTAAGGTAGTTGTTATACGTCTATGCTAGGTCTCCTCAAGAGGAGAAACCCGTGCTCCGTAGTGCGCCAATAAATCAGTTGAAGCCACGTCTATTAAAACAAAAATGTAAATTTAGTTTGTTATGTACCTAATAAATGTTTTATGTAATTGTACGTATTTACATATTACGCGTATGTTACGTAAATATAAATGCGTGTTAAAGTGGACCCCACGGATCCATTAAGAGCTTAAACTTAAGTTTCAATTTCATTTATATGCGTGATCACATACTTCGAACATACAACACAAATATGTGTTATGTTCAACCTAAGTGCCATAACCTTCCCCGTAATGGAGAATTTTATTAAAAATTTGAATAACGGCGAATATTAAGTACTCTTTTATGGTCAAATTTACATTTATCCGTGTCGGCTCATAATAGGGATATTTTTAATTGAACCGAAAGGTAATTCGTTGTATATTATGATTTATGACACTTCAATTTCATAGCAAATACGTCGATAGACGTCGTTATTCTTAGTACATACGAAACCTGAAAGTACTTTGTTCAAAATCAGTAACTGAATCGATCGCAATAATTTTTACACCATGTTATATTTTGTCCTAAAAATATTTAAAAACTGTAACAAGTTGGACACCCAATGTAAAACATCGTTAACACAGTCCATTATAGCAGTCCAAAGCCTGCAAGTGTGATGGGAAATGTTGTCATCACATTATGTACTTAGTTACAAACGATGTGTGTTGTTATGTACTGTGCAACATTATCAATGACTGCGGCAGGCGCGCATCGTCGCGAGTTGACAACGGAGCAACACAGCAAGCTTGTAACTTTGTGAGTTTTCAAGATACACATGAGTATGAGTCAACATAAAAATATAAAATATGAGGAACGTATAATTTCATTCTAAGCAAATCGAAGAGCTGAAAAATAAAATAGTAAATAGTAGTGTATTAATTTAACGTGAATTAAATAAACATAAAACACACCAACATAATATAATAAACAGTACATGAATGTAATTCTCATTTGTCTAACTAAAATATAAGCATTTCTTATGATGTTTGTATCTACTTTAAACGACATATCAAATTGCAAGATATCGTTGTCCTTGAATTTGTTTGAGGTAGTTTGACAGATAGGGGACATACGCGGATATGATGTAAATATAATGTAGATGTAAATGTATATGGAGATAAATGGCAGGCCTGGCACTATGCTGCTTCATAAAATCGTTAAAAATACAATATTATATCTACTTACTCACTCTACTTAGTCACCTTCCGTTTATAGTTTTAAGAGATAAAATATGCTACACCATGCCGGGTACGAGCTGTGCCCCGTACGAGGCACGGACGAGGTACAGATTCAAAACTTCACCAACATATTTTTATATGGCACGGACTTCGAGCGTTTATGCTACACCGTGCGACGTCCGCGTCCAAACCAAGTCTCGAAATGTTAGTAGTGAAGTGTCTTGTGCCCGGCACAGTCTAGCATAATTTTATCCTTAAAACTTATTACCGATTAAAAATAAAAGGAATTATTTCAGGCACTTGCATTGATCGGGTTTTTAATTGTATGACTTGTTCTAAATTTAAAATTTTGGTATTTGAATTTAGTTTTAGGCTCAATTTGATTTCCAAAAATATGATATGAAAAAAAAGACTTCAATAAATAAAAATCAACTTTGAAATATAATTGCGATAGGTATTCTAAGTTTTAAGTTTCTTAAGTTTTCCTTCAAGCAGAACATTTAAATCGATTAATATATTTACATATGATCATAATTTTCATGCTATGCTATATCATTATAACAATAAGACCTGGCTAATAATATTTCCAGTGCCTATGAAGTAACGTATCTACCAACATAAAAAATACGTTCACGAGAATTTCACTCACACGCGAAAGCAATTTGGCTCATAATTGCTTACAATAACCTGAAAAATACAACCATTCGTTATCACATTGTAGCGAACCATTTATTACGCGGAAATATTGAGACGAAATAATATTACGAAGGAGCTCATATTGTTCATTTCTGCGCTTGACATAATGGACTTGTTTCATTGCTGTCCACCACGAAAAAGAATTACTATGAACACCAATTATATTTAATACTTACCAGATAATGTTATGTTTATACGTCGTGCCTTTTTTATTTAAAACATTTTATTTTTATTTTATATTATTTACAATCCTAAATAATGTTCGACAAAATTTTAGTTTCTATTTTTATCCAACCCAGTTTTATTAATTAATAATTTACAATTTTAATACTTTTACAATTTAATCTAATAATATTTTTATATTTTATAATTTACAATCTCTTTTCTGTTTTAAAGTGCTTTTTAAAGTTTAAGTTCAATGTAATTGTGTACTGTAACCACAATTTATGTGTATACATATGGGTGTATACCTGAAAATAAAGACTTTTTTTTTCGGGTGGCGGTGATATCCCCTGCCATCGGGTGGTTCGTTCGCTCGTAGTTCACTAATACACATAAGATACTATCTGATTTGTCAAACGTTGTTCTGCCAAAAGTTTTCTGTATAGGGACACCCTAATCACCTAGCGGTATGAAATTTTACTACCTATTCTCATAATAAAATTATATACCAAATATACACAAAAAAATCATAAAAAAGCGGTCCAGCCGTTTCGGAGGAGTACGACCACAATTATCGTGACACGAGATTTTGATATATTAGGTTATTATTATATTTATTTCAAGATATGAGTGAGTGAGTGGTGCTTATTACATTGGGGAACATAAAAGAGATATAAAACGTTCCAACGAATTGTTGTTATTCAATAGCAATATTTTGAACTTGCGTAAAATTTTATGGCCTTGAACCAGCTTATGGCTTTTTTATAACGCGGGCAATGGGTTCATTAATATTTTATTACTTTAAGAATATATTTTCCATTACTAAGGAACAGGATTCTAATTCACCCGTAGGAGGAGAGCATCTCAGCATATGCTTAGTTCAACTATTCGGGTATCGGCTCGTTCGAGCCGATCTATTAAAGGCTATATCTCAAACTTTGTTAAAAGCCAAGCAATCATTCAATAATAACAATTATAGCCAAACTCTTTAAGATAACTATCTCTCGTGAAAGGCCCTTAGTCGTTATGGCCAATTTCACTAATAGAACGATTGGACAAAGTCTTATCATAGAATGGCTATCAGAGAGAAATGCCATTAAACTATTATTTTGGCGAAAGCAATTATGAATTCGCTTTAATAGTATCGCCATACTTGGTAGTTACTGCAATACTCTCACTGAGTTTTAAGGGTTCTGTAGAACTGAATTTGATGTAAAACTAAAATTTTAAATCGGAACCCTTGAATGTCTTATGTGTACAGTGTAAGTGCTAATGTCCAAGGATGATGGACTTACCGTGAGGTGTCTGTTACTTTTAGTGTGAACCGTGAATGTTTGATGGGTTTTGGTTGTACTACAATGTCAGTTATAAACTGGTCCCTTATTTCATTCTTGGTCGTCATTGCATCGGTAATTCCTTTCGCATTGCAAAAGTAGCGCTGGTGCCCCATACCATTTGAATGTCCAGTGTAAGTGAAAATAAGCAGGAAAAGTGTCGTGAGTTAAACGTAAAACTATTAGGGAATCCTTAATATTATAAATGTGGAAATTTGTGAGGATTTATGGATGTTTGTTACCTATACCACAAGAATACATAATAGTATGTTACATATTGGTACCCATAAACGCAAACCTACTGAACGGAATTTCATTAAATTCAGCTCACACACACTCACAACACAGCTCACAATTAATATGATTTTAAAGAGGGACAAAAGCTGCATATGCTCAATTTTTTTTAAAATTTTATCATTACTCTTGACGGTTTTATGCAAGAAATCGTAATGCAAATTCCTTTGATACTGATATTTTAAGTTTTTTTGCTCTCCTATAAAATAGCAATTTTCATCTTATGCCTTTTTTCCTCTGAGGGTGCGATATATTTTCCCGGAAAACACGGGCAACGACGTGGGTAGAGTAAGACAGACTAGACTAAAGTTTGTTATACTTACCGATATTCTTTGTGAGAAAATTAATTGCGATACTTCTTTTCAGAAACAATGGTTCGCGGAAAAGACAAAGGTTTTGCCGTTGCCGGGATGACACGTGACACGTCATACTAATGATGATAGTAGTGTATTTATTGTAATACTAGGAAATCGCCCTCGCTTCGCTTCAGGAAAAATAGTAAAAAATAATAATAATATAGCCTATGCCAACAGTGAAAGAATTTTTCAAATCGGTTCGGTAGTTTCGGAGCCTATTCAATGCAAACAAACAATCAAATCTTTCCTCTGTATAATATTAGTATAGATGTACTAGAAACCCGTACTGATTATTTTTCTCAAGAATAGTATTATTTTTATGTAAAACATCTTATGTGGCGTGTAAATTACTTTACCATGCGCTGCTTGATGTTAAATTAACGTGCATTTCTTAATTTTTTTTTACCCGGCCATTTTGTTTTTTACTATGTCATATTTATTTGAAGCTCATAGCCCTGCGGCTTGCGTCCGGTCGGTAGTTGGATGGGTGACCGCTAGTGGCAAAAAATTGTTGAACGTTTCCGTGCTTCGGAGGGCACGTAAAGCCGTCGGTCCCAGTTGTTATCATAAGATAACAGTCGTTAAGCCATGTCGGAGGCCCTCGGGCGGTTAAAAACTTCCGACACTCGGGTTGGCCACTAACCCCTCCACCAATCCGCACTAGAGCAGCGTGGTGGAGTATGCTCTAGGCCTCCTCAAGAGGAGAGACCCGTGCCCAGTAGTTGGCCATTAATGGGTTGAAGCCGTATTTATTTGCTTTATTAAGTTCCTTTATGTTTTATATTCCCATCTACTAGGTTTCGGGCTCTATTTCATTTATTTTTCTTCTTATTTCGATTAAAAAATGTATATTTTTCAATAAATTCCACGGACAAAACATAAAAAATTATCGTAATTGTCTTGGGGTCATGACACTTCCGTTACTTGGTTTGGCTATATGTATGATGTTGGATCCTTTATATCTATAACATATTAATGCTACACTAAGCTTGTTGTGTTCAAAAGAAGAAAACTTTAGAGTTAAAGGAGACTGAAGAATTAACTCACTTCACTTGGTCACAGAAGAAGTTGGCCTTCTATAGAAGGCGTAATATAAAATCAATTTATAGAATTATTATTACATAATATAAATAAAGCTCTACGAGGATATTTAAATAAATTTATAGAAGTTAATTTAAAGTTACAATATTCTTACAAGTTAATAATAAAATAATAATTACATACATTGTCAAATCCAAAGTCCCAACATAGAGTTTATAATAGTGACCAAAACTATTCAATGTGTAATCTAAAGAACATCTTAACATAAAACTTTACTTGCAGTCAAGAAAAGTATTGTAAAATTATAAAGCAACATAGAAAAAATATAGAAATAAAAATAATAAATAACGAGAAGGAGATAGAAGGAAGGAAGCAAGGAAGAAGACGATAAGGATATAATAGATAAAAGAGAATAAGTAAGGACCTAAACAGTAGGTACATACTAAAAGCTGGTGATAATTTCAACACTAGTTCGATTGTGACAAAATAATCGATATTATAATTGAATGTCAGTTCTATGCGAACAAATATCTGTGGTCCAAACTACTTAGCGTCGAACCTTTGACAAGTCAAAATGCAAATAACGTTCGATTCAAATTGGAATAGGTAATCAATCGTAAGTGCCCTGACTGCAAACTGAGGTTAACTTTGATATAGTTCTGTAGTTAAAGCTAAAGCAATTTTGTATAATAAGTGTAGTTAATAGTAGTTCATAATTTCTTACCTTAGTTGACTTAAACTATTATTATAATATTATAAAGAGGAATGTTTTGATTTTTTGTTTGTAATGTGTAAACTCAAAAATTACTAGACCGATTTAAAATAAAAATTACCAATAGATGCCCTATTTTTTCTGGGTAATTATACTTTATTAAAAAAAATATATAATACGAAAACCGAAGCAAAGCAAGGGCGACTACAAGTGAATAATAAGTAGTTTGTTTTTAATAAAAGAAGGTTGCGCAATGTGTTTACATGCCTGAAGTAAAACGGTATACAAGTATACATACGTTTTGCATACATATTAAAGGATTTTATTATGGTCCATTGGTTGGTTGAGTTTTAATCAACACATTCTAATAGAACCATTCGTATCGACGTAGGTATCTAAAATGAATCTTGCAGAGAATAAAATGTTGTGAAGAAAACATCTCAATACCTATAGAGGTAGGAGGTTATATCTACTTGAATATTCAGATTGAAGTATCTATTATTCCAAGAGAAACTTAGGTAAGTAGGTACTCCTCTTATATTTAGTTTTTGTTGTGAAAAAGGTAATGAGTTCGTGACATTTAACCATACCAGACAACGATTATTTTATGTGTAGAATTTTGCGGTCGGTTTGTAATATTCCTTTTAGTTTCAAGGTTACTTCTATCAAAATCAAAGAGACAGCGGCATGCGATCGTCAGCTTCGGTTCAAAGAGAATCTTAACAAAGTTTCCCTCAAGAAACAGCCATCAAGGCCACTTTACCACAATATCATATTGTGTTTTTCCTTTAATCAAAAATCGATCAATCAACAACAAATTCAAAAGCAAACTTTTTCTTTGGGCTCGAAATAAATAATTAAATTGTAAACAGATTCAACGGGAAGCTCGCGCCTGATTTAATCATCTGTCGGAGTATTTGAACATTTTTCTTGTTGACACAACTTTCTTTGCGCCGCGCCGATATTTTTGTAATATAAAATACGCAGTTATCTTTTATCTTTCAGTGTTCCTGATGTATACTTGAGTATATTCGATTTTTTTTATGTAAATAGCCAAAAATTGTAAGAAGCTATCGTCGTCCATAAATATCAGCGACATCAAAGGCATCACTGTTGTGTAGCCGACCAACAAATAGAGAAGAAAAAGGAAAAAAGAACTATCTCTCAAGCTTCCAGCCGAAACACGACGTCGTTTGGCGGCTGACTTATACTCAAGTGTGGTAGCTATCCAAGCGAACCTCACGAAAAATAATGGTATTGATAATGGTTTTATTGAATTATTACAATCAATATTACCAATATTATCTCTCCGAGGGACCCTTCCACCTGCGGATCTGCGTAAGATTTCTAAGCCACCCCAAAACGGGTAAAAATACGATATGAATAGGAAGTCATCTATACAAATAAATAAAATTGGAGTGTATGTTTATAATATTAAAATAACCGTGTGGCGATAGCGCACATACGTCACATGGTGACGTCACGCCACCTTGAATCACGCTATCGAAGTTTTCTAACATCAATGGCATATATACAAATGCTCCGACAACGTCAGTCGGGGCTCGGCCGCCTCCCAGGCAACACTTCTCGCCTGGCGGGAGATCTCCCTTTGCCAAAACCGCTTTTTACTAAGTGCATTTGGATGTATACACGGTACTTGTACCAAAACAACATTTTTTACAATTTTTGTCTGTCTGTTTGTTTCGGCTAATCTCTGAAATGGCTCGACCGATTTTGACGGGACTTTCACTGACAGATAGCTGATGAAACAAGGAGTAACTTAGGCAACTTTTATTAAAAAAAATGTTTTAGCAAAACGCGATACGAAGTTCGCCGGGTTAGCTAGTTTAAATGTTATAATGTAAATGACTATTTCCATCTCTCCAGTATACAAACTTATACTTATACTCGTATGTAATTCATATAAAGCGAATACTGCGGGTGAAAAATATTGACTAATTTATTCTCCTTTGTGTTGAAATTCTTGTCATGCTTTCTTGCGAACAGAGTCAAGAAAATTTTTGATAGCGAATTTGTTCTTAAGATCCGCTGTCAAAACCCAAAATCAAAACCCTTTGGATATCGTCATGTATGTCTGTATGTCAGTGATTTAATTAGATTATGGACACTTATAGAAAACATTTGCATTTTGATAATTCCTCACGCATTGATTGCCTTTAGTATTAATATCCATATTATCCATGGGCGACGATAATCATTTACCGTCAGATTAATGGAGAATAACCATTTACTGTCAAGTGCCAGGTGGATGGAGTGCTTCTTTAACGGCAATTGACATAAAAAACTTTTAGTGATGTAGGTACACCTGTGATGTAACATCTCAAAAACAAGAATTACCGTAATCATGTGTATACAATATCCAATGTCTATTAGCAAATTAGTGAAAAAATTAACTTTATTTTAAATTTTTCAGAATTTCTCCATAATAACGGAATATGGATTTATTTACATTTATATTTCTACATTTCCACAGGTAAAAGTATTAGATGCATATAAAAGAAAAGTATTTCTTTCTCATAATTTTATGTCACATCAGCTGTGAGAATCTAGAGTCACCCAAACATCTTCCTGTTTTAGTCCATATTCACGTTTCTTCAATGGCATTAGAATTTCTATAGATCCTAGTATAAATATTATTCTAATCCCAAATTGACTCATTGCATGTCAGTAAAGACGTAGAGTAAAGCGTGAGTCTACGTTCTATAATTTAATTAAAAGGGAATTTGGCTGTCTCGAGAAATGAAAAAGGGACTAACGGAAACCTAATAATGTTTCAGTTAGTGTGGATTCAGAATGGGAGGATAACTCAAGTTTATTTATTATATAAGTATTTATCGTATTAACAAAGTGTTAAACATGTTATTGTAATTACATGGAGTGATTAAAATATGATAAATAACTATGTAATGGCTTTTGAAGACTATGTTGTATTTGTATAGATGTGTAAAAATTTATCATGTTTGGATTTTAACTGTAATCAAAATAGGTAAGTCTGTTTTTTTATATTATGATAATCAAAGTAATTTCTAATTAATATTATGATAAAACGGAAATATTTGAATGCTATGTGTGTAACTACTTTAACAACTTCCCAATATACATATTTATGGAGAAAGGTTAAGCGGTATTCTTGACGTGAAATTCATTTCGATTCAAATTCGCAGCCATATTAATCCTAAGCGGTGACTTAAAAAAAGGCTATATAATAATAATAATGAAAGGTTCTGTTATAATAGTTAACGAAATTGATGGACAAACATCTACCACTTACCTTCGTGCTGGTTCAGGATGCTGGAGACGGGAATTTGGCACAAAAGCACACTTCCACAATTATTTCAAATTTTTTGTGCGTAGACTGCGTGAGCGCGTGACGTCGGTTTTTTCGAGAGTATGAGGGAGGGAATCAGGGAGCGGAAAGGGAAACATGGCAGTGGTAGTGCCCGCCAATCAAATTAGTCCATCTGAATTAAATATTTGAATTTACGTTTCCTTTCACGTTGATTATACAGAAATAAAGTTAACTTAATAAAAATTACCGGAAGTTATTATAATAAGTAACTAGTTTGACTGAAGTGGCAATGGGCTGGCCACATGGTGCGAAGGACCGACAACCGTTGGGGAAGAAAGGTCCTCGAATGGCACCCACGTCTCAGAAAATGGAGTATAGGACGCCCCCTGACCAGGTGGACTGACGACCTGAAGAAGACAGCGGGCATCCGCTGGATGCAGAAGGCTCAGGACCGGTCAGAGTGGCGCAAGTTAGGGGAGGCCTATGTCCAGCAGTGGACCTCCATGGTCTGATGGATGGATAGATGGAACTAGTTTAATAATCACATATCTTAAATTATAAACATCTATCAGTATCTGTATTTTTCCAGATAATTATACCTATTGACAATGTTAAATGATGCGATAGTAAATGGATCACATTACTGCGTTCTGCGATCAACCGTGAATGAAGATGGAGTTCACAGTATGCACTCCTGGGTTAATCCAATTGCAAAGACGATTGATGGTATAAACATAAAGCGCAGCAGAGTTCAAAGGAGTTCTCAGTCGATATTGCTACTTATCCTTTCAAGCAACGTCTTATTTTATTAATAAACCTGACTTTTTATTGACTTTGAATAATATAATATGTAAGTATGTTGTAAGTAGCTTTATTGAAATGTAGCTACGTAATTGTGTTATTACAATTTAATTTGCTATAAGAGAATAAAAAAGTAGAGTAATAAATATAAGATTATTTAGGAAAGCCTCTCGTAACAAGATCTCAGATAATATCTTATTAAAATAAATCTCCTTTTTTGTTGGCTGTACATTTATCAATAAAAAATCGCTATAAATACCACAATAATCACGTTTTTTTTGTTTAGTTCACTATTTTATGTTTTTTCACCCACTATAATTGCTGACACCCACAAATTATACATAGGTGAAATATGATGTGTAATAAACAGGTCCATATTTTTAACCGATTTCAAACCTACCAAAAGATACCTCCTGTATTCAATTCAACAATTTTTTATATTTGTTACGTTAGAACTTTCGGCTGGGTGAACTGATTTTGATGATTCTTTTTTTAATCGAAAGCTGGTAGTAGTCATGTAGTTTCACTTAAATTTGAGCGAGATCGATTGATTAGTTTTTGAGCTATCACTGATTTTGAGGTCGGTTATTTTTTGTCACGAATTATATTTCTTAGCTTACATGTTAAGCATGATTGATGAAGAATGTTGGGCAACACTAGAGAAGCTCGTTTTGTTGATAATTATTGAGTAATATAATTCATATTGTCTGTCCAATTCCATGCCGGATGGGTGACGTAAGAGGCAAATGGTCTGTTTGCCTGGGCGCTTTTCCCGTTAATCTCAGAAAAGTCTAAACGATTTGGTTGCGGTATTAATTATGGTAAGCTTGGGTTAACATTTCATTGACTTCATTCATTTGCGTCATAAATAAAAAAGATAACCGAGTATATTTTTTCACAGATTCATACGATAAAAAAAGATTTATAAATTCATCGTTATGTCTAAAATTATTTAGACATAACATTAGTTACAGCAAGTAAGAAAGAGAGATGGATGACATATAACGCGCAATGTTTCTAAATAACAAGATAGTTATTTGAAACAGAGGAATCGTCCGGAAGTCAATGGCGGCTAGTATTACAAATAGAAAATAATTTTATAGCCAGACTGGCTACACGGACTGACAGACCATTTGCCTCTTACGTCACCCATCCGGCATGGAATTGGGATTAGTATTCTAAGTTGCTCCAATACGGACATCATAACAGGTTTTCTTACATTATTTTCCGTGTACAGACATCGATTTATGCACATTTTTATTTTTTTAACCATCTCCTTACTAAAAGTGCTATATCTTTATTCATATATTATCTTATATATAAAATATCTTCATATAATAATATTATACTTGTTTATATAATGTTAACATTTCTACTATGTTGCACACGTAAGCACACGTTTTGTAATCAATGCTTAATTAATAGCAAAGAAGTCTCCTTTGAAAATATTCGAGAGAAATTATTACTGTGGTAATAAAGTGCTTCTCATTTCATTTAAAATTTTCTCCTTCGCGGTATACTAACAGAGGTTTCTCTATATAATTAACACTGCTGTACTAATTAATTGGCACATTGCAGTTACCGAAACAATGATATTATTTATTCACATTAAACAAATAAATTCCAGCCATGTTAATTATAAACTCGTTAATAATTTCAGGTCAGATTTATATAAAGTAATAAGATACATAGCTGTCCTGGTAAGTAGGATATCCACCATGCCACATGCCAAACCTTGCTTTATCTTGTATGGCAAGCAACAATGATATTATATATTAAAAAGAGGCAGATATGTCATAAGCGCGCGCGTTGTGATGACTCAAAAAGTTCCCAATTGGGAACTCATATTCAGGTGAAGAAAGAGATAGCGATGTAGTTTTGAGGGGAGAGCGATAAAGACGTGCGATAAAGCGATAAAGCGTGCCTTGCGGACATCGGAACAGATTTTTCGGTTGATTTGTAAGGGCATAACATATCTATATTTAATTAAACATCATTGGCAAGCAAGATATGGCAGGTGGCTTGACTTTCAGCCGTTGTGCACGTTTAAGCAAAGATAAGTTCTATTTTGTATTCTGTGGCAGAAAGTTACGAAGCTATAGAGTACACTGATCGAAGTCGTGAACGTAAACTATAGCTGTAAACAATGCCTAGGACATTTTGTTTGCTCGCTCGTGTAAAGCAATTTATGGTGACTAGAACTGGAAGTTGAAAGTAGTGAATAAGTTTATTAATAATGTATCTAGTATTTATATTGGTTTCCAATGCTGATGATTACACGTAATTCATCATATATCCAGAGACAAATTTCTCCTAAATAGTAAAGAGACTATAAATATTTGAGTGTTGTTCTAAATATTTCTGAAACAACAGCCAGCCTCGGTGTTTTTCTTAGATAACTTTGAAGAAGTTTTTAACTTAAGTTCGAGTAAATAGCATTGTTTTACTATCCAAAACTATATCAGTCCATGTGATGGGTTTTTCATCAAGCATTTATTTATTATTAGTAGATAATAAAATAAGTTTTTACATCTTCATATTATGGTCTAGTCGCTAGTATTTCGAAAGTTTGCTGAAATAGCACTTGCTTTAAGAATTAATAATCAAATGCACTTCAGTAAACTCTTTTGGATAGCCAGTACGACGGCATTTATCACGCATCTTGGAAGCACTATTTACTAAAGAAAAAGCTATACTAAGTTATTATAATTATGCTATGTAGTTTCATTCCTTACTTCTTTGTTATAAACAAACAACAGACACAATAACTGATATTACACATGCAATTTTTACTTTTATTAAAATTAACTGATGATACGAGTTAAATTACTTTTGCATAGAAAATGCGATTTGTAGTAAATCTTGAATATGTAAAAGTAAGTAACAATTAAATATATCCATAAATTCGCGGTGGAACAGCATGGAAAATATTAGTCTCCTCTATAAGAGAGATCATTTTTCAGAAACGGGCCTTAAAAATAAAGGTAATAATACAATTATGAACACGAAGGCTCGAGTATATCAAACAATTTTTATCGTCTCTTATACTCTCTCTTGTATCGTGGAGCTTGGCGAATAAATAAGACCACATTCCTGTAATTTTCTTACAAACCCACAACCACATAATTGCTTCGCCAGTAATTACATTGAAACAAACCAATACTTTCTCGAAAGTGTACCTGTGGAGTACAATTTGCGGGTCGAATTTATGTTGTCATATACTTTGGGCTTTGTTCCGATTTATACTTCGTTTCTATTTCCATCTACCAGGATTTTGTGTTGATGCGGACGGCTGAAATATTAGTTAACGGAGAATGCGACATCCTCGTAGGTATACTAAGATAATTGGATTTCTGACTGAATAAATGTAAATGTGAAAATGGGTTGTGAGCTCTATCTATCCTGGATTCTGTGCTCTGCTGAGTAATTCTTAGCTAGCTTATTTATTAACCCATTTAATTTTTAGTCTCCTATTTTAATTTTTAACTCCCTATCCAGCGGGCCTATTATGAACTTTTATAAAACCATTCATGTTCCAGGCAATTCATTTCTCGGGCTTTAAACGACGTATGATTGGCTAAAAAGTGTCACGTGACCGATTTCGTAGGAACTTGGCTAGAATTAAGAGTTCATAATAGACCGCCTGGTCTCTAAAATCAAAATATGAAGTACTTTCTTAGTTAACATTACTCAAAATAAGATTTGAAACAAAGAAATAACCAATAATTTCAGAAATTTAAGAGAAAATAATTACATATATGACCTCAATATTGGGGGCGTTTAAG